>JAPDSC010084035.1:0-29527 GCA_026290005.1 Latrodectus geometricus | reverse complement strand
GCACCTTTATAAGCAGAACATTAATGACAGAGTAGTAATTCCCTAAATACTTGTCATACATGTCAACGATAAATATCACTTACCATGGTGCCATTCACAAAACCTGGTTGATTGATAAATGTAAAAAATCAATATGGTCTGACGAATCCTTTTTCATAATTCCCCCCCCCCCCAAAAAAAAGAACGAATTCACACTTGCACCTGCACAAGGATATTGTGATAGTTTATCTTTTCAGTTTCCAACTATTCCTCAGGAGGTGGGTTTGTCATAACATAGGCAGCGCGTCCTGGTTTTCAGCTTGACCAATTGTATCCCTAGGAGATATCACAAGGGAGAATTAAGCAGATTTTACTTGATCAAGTATATCCTATGTTAAAAACTTTATTTCTGCAGATGGAATTTCTAAGAATTTCTGTATGCACACATCTATGCAACAGCCCTTGTTTTATTAGCATGAGGATGAAATTAAACATCTACCTGGCTTACAGAGTTAGCCACCTCACTATAACTAAACTATTATGCTCAATTTTAGTATTTAATATGTAATCTATATCCACCCCACCAGTATCTCTCCCAGAGCTTTTACATTTTCATGAAAAATGGTACAATGTTTCTTTTTAAAAGAAACATTGTACCATCAAGTACAATGTTTCTTTTTAAACACTATTCAGCATTTGTATAAATCAATTCCTAGGGCCAATTCTTAAATTGAAAACTTAATTTATAAAGTAGCATATAAGTAAAATATCAAAATATTTTTAATTTTTCCCAAATTTAAAAATATCATTATTGCATATATTTATAAAGTAAAGAAACTTATTTTCATTTATTAATAATATTATAGAAAAATATTTGTTTTCATTGTAAATTTTATTAAACTTATAACAGAAACAAATATTTTCTCTTACAAAGAACATAATGGAATAAAAAGTAAACTAAATCTACTTTAGATTTCAAGCAAATTTTAGCATTAGAAAAAACCCTGTTGCCTAGAACAATAGAAATTCAGCTTATAAGAACAAAAATTATAGTAAAATATGAAAATATTTCAATTTTTAAG
Organism: Latrodectus geometricus; assembly: GCA_026290005.1. NCBI lineage: Eukaryota > Metazoa > Arthropoda > Arachnida > Araneae > Theridiidae > Latrodectus > Latrodectus geometricus. Next base: position 28,466 of record JAPDSC010084035.1, on the reverse strand, counting down.
ATCAGTATTTTAAGAGAAATCAACCAAAATTTAAAATATTTTACAAATGTAATATCATAATCAATATTTTTCTTAACTTCTATTAATTTATATCTAATATGAGTAACAGTACTTAAATTTACTTAATATTTATTTTTATACAGAACAGTTTTTTTAATTAATCACGAAATCTAAATTTCCCCTTTCCTTTAATGAAAACATTTTTTCTACGGTAAATATTCAGATAAGATTATTTTTCTTGATGAATTAAAATAAAACTCTTCATAACAAATTTTAATCAATTCATGTTAGAATCATTATGTTCCTCATACATCCACTGATTCATCAAAAAAAAAAAAATTATTACAGCTTTAAAATTTCAGTATATGTTAAGGTTATCTTAGTACACACACAAAAATTAATCCATAGCTGGAATGATTAAAATTGTAAAAAGAGAAATTAACAGCTAAACAGCCAAATATTATCCACAGAAAAACTTTAAAATTGTAAACAGATTGTTAAAACTTTTTTGTAAAGTTATAACGTAAAAGATAAAATAGTGCCAATATTTATGATTATAAATTATATTTTAAATTTGTGAAATTGAAATGTGTTTAATAGGTTTAACGTTTCCATGTATTGACTTTAAAAGTTTCTTTTTGAAAAATGATAATGATATCCACAATATAACATACAAAATAGTTATATGGAGACTTAAAATCTGAATGTTATATGACTGCAACTGAATTTATAAAATATATCGATAAACAAAGATATCAAATATGTGAAAAATTATATCTAACTGTAGTTTTAACAAATCAGAATGATAATGATTTATGAGTTAAATCATTTCTAAGGGCAATTGACTTATTAATAATTACGAGAATTCTGTATGCAAAAAATTGCTCAAAACTATTAAAAATAAGAATAATTTAAATTTTAAAAATTCTTCAACATCAAGATTCATCTAACATTAATCTTTTTATAATTAAAAATTTTACATTAATAAATGCATAAGTGACTCGCAAAAAAAAAAAAAAAACTGCTTAAAATTATTCTTAAATTTGGTAAATTTTTATAAAAATCATAGTAAAATAGTAAATATATAGCACATAAAATATTCAATAAAATAGCACATAAAATATTCAATTGTACTGCATTATAGAATGTCCCTAGAATTGGTTCTTCCTCTATCACATCATAAAATAAAACTATGTGTCAACTTCATCTGTATTTTAAGCTATTTTATTACTGATATTTTTTATTGCATCTTTATTGTTTTTATGGATGTTTATAATTGCTCGAATAAAAATAGGGAACCCTAAAATGCAGTAGTTAAGGATACCAGAAGTTCTATTTGATAAATTATTTCTTTAAAATGTTGTTCTTTGTTCTCATTGTTATAGCTCAAGAAAATTATTTCACAAACCCTATTTACAATTGCCTTTTTGAAAATGAAAGTTGACATAAAAGAAAAATTAAGATATATTGATGTTGAACTTATTATATTTTCAGTTTCAATTTAAATAATCAAATAATAAGCCTTTAATCTTTGAAATAATGCATTTATATATACATAAAATTCTGTTTTATCATGAGCACCAATCAGATTTTTTTTACAGCTTCTTTTCATTAGATATTAATATATTGTACATTATAATTCTTATTACAATCAACAACAATAATGCATCAATTACAAAACTGAATGTATGCTTTTATTATGTTAAAAAACAAGTCTATTATAAAGTTATTATCTAATCAATATCATATTTCAGATTTAATAACTATCTTCTCATGACACTGTTTTATGTGTTTATTAAGATTACTTTTAGATGAAAAACTTTTGCTACAAATATTACATGAAGTTTCTACAGTTTCATGGGTACGAAGATGTGATTGCAATTTAGAATGGTTACCAAAACTTTTTTTACAAATTTCACAAGTAAAAGTACTTTCTTGTGTATGACGAAGCAAGTGCTTATTAAGATTACTTTTTGTTGAGAAATACTTATCACAAATATCACATAAGTGAGATTTTACATTATTATGAGAAAGTTGATGATAAAACAATTGCGTACCAGTAGCAAAACTTTTATCACACATTTCACAGCCATGAGGTTTTTGATTTGAGTGAGTAAAATAATGTCTTTTAAGGTGATTTTTATTAGTGAACGTCTTACTGCAAATGTCACATGAATGTGGTCGTTCCTTTGTATGAGTTAGAAGGTGAACTTTAAGATAGCTTTTTCGGCTAAAACTCTTCTCACAAAGATCACACTCATGAGGACGAATCATCGTGTGGGTCAGATAATGCAATTTAAGATGACCAATTGTATTAAATCGCATGTTACATATACAACATGAATGAGGTTTTTCCGTGGTATGAGTAAGATAATGTGTTTTAAGATTGCTTTTTATAGCAAAGCTTTTATCACAAACGTCACACACATGTGGTTTTTCACCAGTATGAAGCAAATAATGCCTTTTAAGACTACTAGGACGGCTTAATTTTTTCTTACAAATGTGACATTCAACAACCATGTTCGATTTCTTCTATTGACGATCACGATTTCTACCAGCACCTGTTAAATTGAAATCAATAATTATAATTAAAAATTATAATTATTTAAAACAAATATTTGAAGCAAACAGAAACATTGTAAAACTAGAAAATTAAAACGCAAACTGATAATATCTTAGGTAATGTATTGCATTTTACCTTAAGTTTCGTTATGGTGTTGCAAAGTTAATAAATTGAAAAGGATAAACCATTCGTCCTTACTACAAGATTAATATTAATGCACAAATAAATGCAACAATTTAATTCAGTAGAGTTGACGTAAGTACAATTCAACAAACGCGGTAATTTCGTTTAAAAGTCATAAATATTTTTACCACGAGATGACGCTATATGTGTTAAACAATTTTATTTTTATCATCAGTGCAAGTTAAATTTTGAAGTTTTTTTTTTTTTAATTTTTCTATTTTTATAATTTTCGGAATTTTTATTTTCCAAAATATCTTTTTCTTAATAAAATCTGAGAGAAAACTATTAAATCCTTAAGAATATTTTCTGCTTCCTGGAAAATATTTTCTATTTTATTTATTTTAAAATTATCATGCTTAAATCCAATAATTGTTAGTTTAAGAATGCAATAAAATTAATAATATTTTGCTTACAAATATTTTTCTTTTTTCATATATATATTTTAAGTAGCGACTACATATTTGATTACACTTCACTACATTCACAGACCTCTTTTCCGAGGACAAGAAATACGATCAGTAGTTTATTTCAACAGAAAATTCCAAAATAAAGAAAAATTGTTTTTGTTAATTCGGCATCGTATTAATTCGATGAAAATGGTCGTAAGAATTCTTCACTCTGTGTGATAAGGAAAAATATTGGAATTCGTGGCAATTTTTTAAATGGTAAATGCAAGATTAAAGTGAGGAAATATGTATAAACAGTTAATTTAGTTTGTTATATTTTTCTGGGCTTTCTCAAATTTTAATTTAAAAAAAATTTAAGAAATTGAATAGAATATTTAAGAAAAGTATGTAAATATATATTGAATCATTAGATATAAAATTTTCTGTTATATATAGTTTTGATAATAATTAAAACTGCAAAATATCGTTAAAGTGTATTAATAGTTAAAACTATTCAATTGCACATGAAAATATTTCGTACCTCTGTCTGGTATACATTCTGAATTTTATAAAATAGTCAGCAATTAGAGGAAAGTTTTCTGATATAATTTAAAGTATTTTATTTGAGTAACTGTAAAGTATTTTAATTGAGTTAAAAATGAAATTCATTCGGGTATTATCTTTAATAGGAGAAAGTAGGATATTGCATTTCAGAATTATTGTAATAAAAGTGATTTTTAAGCAATTTTTATAAAGCTATTGAAGTCAAGATACATAATGCCTCCAATTTCCCAGTTAATCGTATAAAATGCAAAGAGAAGAAAGCAGTCATAATTAATTTATCTTAGTATACTAAATTTTAACAGAAGTTTGGTTTCACTATATTAATAGTATATTGGCCTGGCCTAGATTGTGGAAGTTACTCGGCTGCCATTATAGGACCAATATTATCTTATCTAGCTATAGTGAGGAAAACTTGGCTCTCACAATTAGTAAAATATTGGTTTATTTTGGCTTTCTATATTGAGAAAATCATAGCCCTATTATAGGACAAAATTAACTTAGCTTGGCTTGACTGACTTAGCTATAGGGGAAACTTCGTGTCCATTATAAATATAATATTAGGCACATCTTGGCAAGTTTTATATTGGTGAAAATTGAGCAATCATTATTGGAGCAATACTTGGATTATCTTTGCTAAGATTATCAATATTGAATCAAAATATTTTGCTGTTTGGTAAACAGATGTTCCAAACATACAGAATAAATTTCAATGTTTAAATAAGTTGAAAAATGTCTCTAAAAATAAAATGATAATTTAATAATTTTTAGCAAAAATTATTGTTACATATTTTTTTGTTAATGTAAATATATTAAATAATAAGTGAACATCATAAATACTTAAACACATTACGAAATTTTTCCTGCCTGTGGAATGCTAATTCATGAATTTTTTTCTTGGATCTTCTTGGATTTTTTTTCCTCTCACACCTTATTTTTTTACGAAATTAAATGATAAGACAGCGAGATAATTAAATAAAGCAATAAAATTAATTATAATGTTACATATAAAGAATAAGAGCTTTACTTGTTCAATCAAAATGATTTTTTCGATTATAATTAACTTAACGGAGAAGTGGTTTTTCAACCACCTTTGCATAGTTATATTTGCCACTTTTTTATTTCAATGATTTATTTATAAATTAACAAAATAAAAATTGTTGAACACAGATTTTATTAAATTATTTTCTTTTCTATGCGTTTTGATCACCCTAACTGAAAATAATTGTGCTGTTATAAGCAAACTGAGAATTTCAAAGTACGGTCAGCAGCAAATGAAGCGATGTTCGCTTGTTATTCAATCTAATAACATATCAGCCTTATACCTGCCGACATCATTTCCAAACAGTGGTGTTGTGCTAATTTATTTTTACCGGAACACGTATATATAATTATATAGATAGGGCTGATTCTGGGTAGGTGGCCCCTCCGGAAGGGGAGTGATTTTCCATGATAATCATGGCGGCGACGTTTTTTTTGGTCTCATATCCTATTTAAATGGGGGGGGGGGGGGGAGAGATTTTCCCCAATTTTCGCTTGTCGCCAGGATCGGCCCTGTATATAGCATAAAAAGGAATATATATATATATATATATATATATATATATATATATGTTTATTACAATAATAGGAACGTTTAATAAAAATTAGTTAACAAATTATAAAATACGCATAGTAGATACTCAAACATTATTGCATAAATATTTTTAACAATACATGAAAACACTAATGGTTTTTATAAAATATTCCAAATAGAATTATTTTCAGGATCTTGTGGTTGAATTTTCCTTGTGCAATTCATGCCAGTAATCGCATTAAAAATTATACTTTGGAAGGAATAATTATTCCAAAGTTTGATATTATTTTGTATTTTTAAGTATACAATAAATTAAAAAAAAATTGTTAACACTTGCATATTTTTCCTTGATATTATGCTTCATAATTCTTCATTCAAACGTCAATAATATCCAAAAATTTAGGTAAAATGATTGCAAAGAATTATCGATGATGATTATACAAATGACTGCAAATAAAAGCACGGATATTTTTATTTCGATTCTTCATCATTTAAGAAAGGCATGAAGTTACACTCATAATTAAGTAAGTAATTGATAAGCTAGAGTCAGTCCATTGTTTCCAAAACAGATAAGATAAGGTTAGCATAAGATTTCTATTCCGTTTGGTATATCACCTGTTTCATTAATACTGTTGCTAGCTCCCTTGGTAAGTTTTTAAATTATTTTATGTTAATGCTTATGATTACAGTGAACAACTGTGAAATAACACTCATTATTATAATAACCATTCAATTGTTGTATTTACATTTTAGACATATTGAAGAGTTATATTTTAGATAATATGTATGAATGTGTATAGGTATTATACAGATAGATTTAAATTATATTTAGGTTTTATATTTGAATATACTATATATTATTATATTTAAATATTTAATGCATTCTACATTTAAAATTCGAAAATTTTAAACACTCTGTTAATAAATTATATTATGATTAATTTGCTAAATAATATTTCCATTTAATTTTAGTTCCATAATGTAACTTCTTTAAAGTATTTTAGTTGAAATATATTTTTCAAAAGCAAAGTTAGGAAATGAAAGAGAGAAAAGCAAAGTAATGAAAATTATGTATTAAATATGTAACTTTCGGTTAAATTGCGGTTTAGGTTCCCAACTTCGCCAACTCGCCAATTTGAAGCTTTTTTTCCCGCATGCTATTTAATTACACTTTTGTTTTAGCCTTTTCATAGGTCACTAATTAAGTTTCACTTTGAAATAGCGGTAGAATTGTCGCCATGGCATCGGCAATTTTGAAAACGCGCTAAGTAGGGGACCTAAAGCGAATTTTCACCTAACTTTCTATATTTTAAAGTTGTCGCTAATGTATCGGGAGTCATTTAAAAAAAATTGTTTTTCAAAAATGTGTAAGAAAATGAAAATAAACTGATATATTTTAGTTGTCGAAAAGCTTTTTTGGTGAATAATTTGCTTTTCTTTCCTGTTTAAATTTTTTTGCTGGTGGAAAAGTTTATATGATTTATGATGTTTTTGGTGTTTTTTTCATAATTGAAATTCTCTCAACTATGTAATCAAAATTAAGCATGAAATACAGAGCCTGTAAATATTTTGGAATTTATTGATATTTTTACTTTTCTGTAACTACAAATCGTAATCCTTGATGACTATTAGGTAAAGAGAAAGTTTATTGACTAATTATCATAAATTAAGGAAAAATCACAAAAATTACAGTAACATAAAAAGTTATGAGTAGAAATTAATGAAACTTATTATACAGCACATAGGAAGGTACAAATTAGCAAAAAAAAAAAAAAAAAATCCCCAGACAATTATGGTGTTACAAAAATTAACGTGTGTATTCAAAGAACGAATGGGAGGTGTAAGCTTGGTATAGGTAAAGTACCTTTTAATATTCTGTATAATCATCCCGAGAAGTAATATAGCACATGCAGCGATGTGTGATGCTCTCAGTTATGCGGTCTATTAATTGTGTAGAAAGTGTGAGCATTGCTCTTTCAAAACAGCGTGCTAGGAGGAGGACTGAAAGCAGCTACACGTAATCCGAGCATCCTAAACAAGCTAAATTGGGTTAAAGTTCTTAATCTCTAATAAATCTTGAAGAGAAATTGTTAACCTTATCTAAATTTAACCTTGTAAAAAGAAAATGTAAATGCTAATTTTGAATTTGAATTAACATTTTATTGATTAACTAAATAAATTGTGCAGCATATATATAAGTAGACCAATTGAAGTATTTTAACAAATCTTTAGCAACTCAACAATTATATAAATATGCATTCTTAACATCCCTGATTCATTATAACATCCCTGGAACGTATATAGCTTGTTAAGATCTGCTAAGTGAGCAATAATATCTCGATTGCCTCTTAAACGTAGTTTGAGATTTAGTACAAGTAGAAGAAGTGTGGTGAGAATCAAGAATTTGATTCGCAAGTTTGAGTTAACTTGTTTATGATGACAATGTTAACAATATCGATCATCAAAAAAATATGCAAATTCCTGAAAACATCGAGAAACTTAAGGAAATCGATCAGATTGGCTGCACAACAGTTGGAGATCAAAGGAGAGATGTTGAGTTAAATTACTGCTGAAGATCTGCATCTCTTCTCATACAAGATTCAAACCCGTCAATACGTATGGACAGAGGACACAAAAGTTGTATTTCCCCAACCTATTGTTGAGAGAACTGAATAATTGGAATTTTATGTGGATAGGTTTGGTTTAGCGACGAAGATCACTTTCAAATGAAAGAGTTTGTCAACAACCAAAATTGATGCATTAGGGGATTTTGAACTCGTATTTTGTGATCAAGAAGTATCTTCATCCTCAAAAGATGACAGTGTGGTTAGCAATGTATGGTCACGGAATAATCAGTGCCATATTCGTGTGCAATACTATGATTACTGAAAGATACGAGTAGATTTTGGGAAATTATTTCTCCATTATCTAAAGGGTCACTGATTTTGACAAGATGTAGTGTTTATGAGACAAAGCTCTATCCCCTCGCGTCAAGAGAGTTTTTGCTGTCCTGGAAGAGCACGTTGAGGAGGACCGTATTCTAGCTCTGGGATACCCAGAGGCCACAGGAATGGGTCTTGCTTGATCATCATATTCTCCGTATCTGTATACATACGACTCATTTTATGGAGTTATATTAAAGACAAGGTGTACAGAAATAACCACAAAACTACTGCTGAGCTGAAAATTGCCATTCAGGAAGTCATCGACAGTATCTATGTTCCAACACTTCAGAGGGTCATGCTGAATTTCGCCATTTACGCGCACCACGTCATCATCAATAATGTCAAGCATGTCATCACCAATCTATAATCAAAACCTGAGTCCGAATATCTGTAGAGACGATCATTTGATGAAAAATGTCTGTGCTGTGCTTTCTGTAGTTTTTAAATAGTTTACATTTTATTCCATCTAGTTCTATATTTTCCATACTGTATATCTATCTATACATCTATATATATATATATATATATATATATATATATATATATATATATATATATATATATATATATATGGTGAAAATGCGCTTTAGGTCCCCTACTCTGTCAACTTGGCGAAAGTGTGCTGTTTGTCCCGTACTTGGCGGGTTTTCAAAAACGTTGTTGCCATGGCGATAATGGAATACGATTTTTAACGGTTTTAAGCAAATTAGCAACCAATGAAAATGACCGATTTTTTAAACTGAAACTTATTAACGACCAATGAAAATGCTAAAAGAAAAAAACCAATTAATGAGCATGCGCGAAAAAGCGCAAATTATTTCCTCCGGAGGTTGCCATAAAGAGCACATTAGGTATAAAAACGTCCGGTTTACCACGCTTGGTGCATTTTTCGCCAAGTTGGCAGAGTAGGGGACCTAAAGCGCAGATTAACGATATATATATATATATGTGTGTGTGTGTGTATGTGTGTGTGTGTGTATGTATGTATGTATGTATGTATTTATGCATACATACATACTAAACTCAACCATATTCTATCTAAAACTATATATACTACCTAATACTCAAACAATTTTACAAAATAAAAATTAATTCTGAATAGTATCCAATCTAATTGGAACCATTTATTTTTCACTTGATTAAGAACCAAGAAAGATTTATTTAAGATCGTAAAAGAGTTTTACAAATTTGACGCTCATCGAATTCTGATAATTACTCGAATTTTTAATAGTATTGATTTTACAAATATATATTTCTAATTTTGATATTATAGAACGTTTCTCAATCTAACCTGTTATAAGAAAAAGTTATTATTTACCTAATTTGCATCAAAAAAGTAAAACCATTAATATAAAATAATTTTAAATTATATTTAAAATGATGATTTCAGGAACAATATTTTTAATAAGAATAATGGAGCGCTGGTCTGGTCGAGTAGCTTTAGTGACAGGAGCATCTGCTGGCATAGGTGCCGCCATCTGCAGAGAACTAGTGAAATATGGCATGATTGTTGTGGGTTGTGCTAGAAACGTACAGAAAATTAAAGATATGGCACAAGAGGAAAAAGCAAAAAAGTCCCCTGGATCAATTATATCTATTAAGTAAGTACGGTTGTGATTGTTTCTACTATAAAATAAATATTTTATTTTAACAACTTAAATTAATTTTTGATGTTCACAATAAAAAGTAGGCCATATTTTTGTTTAATTATAACGAATGCTTTTCTTTTTAAAAAACATTAGTTTTTTCTCATTTCTTATTAAACATTTGTATTCTTTCTTATTTTGCATAAATATAAATTTCTTTTATAATGTTTATTATAATTATGCATGAAAGATTAAAATTAGCTTTATTTGCAACTTATTAATAAATGTGTACTGATTGCTGGATTTTAAAATTACAAATAAATCTTAAAGCTATATGAAGCTCGTCATATATTCCAAGCAAATGTTTCTTCATTGTTCATTTTCCTTATTATTTTGTTTACAAATAAGCTTTACTCACAAATAATAAATAAAGGTATATTAATTACATAATTTTCAAATTGTGAATAAAGTGCGAAATAATATGATGGTTGTAATATATTCCACAGTAGAATTTTCATATATAATATCATTTGAGATAGTAACTATCTATTTAACTTCTTTTTAAAAGCAAATCCAGTAAATGAAATGCGTGAAAAATATTGGTTTCGTATTTTTATTGTTTTTGCAAGAGATGTTAATTATTTCGATATTTAATATTTTATTTTAATTTTGACTTAAAAGATAAAAGAAAAGAAAATGTTTTTAAAATATCGAGGAAGGATTTAATGAGCGAAAATTATTTCTATCTTTTATAAATTTTTATATACAGTGGCTCGCAAAAGTGTTCGTACACTTTAAAATTTTGTAGAAAAAGTGTTGTATTTCGGAATTGAATTCGAATATAAAGCCAATATTTTTTCCATATCTCCTCTATAATATTGTGAATAAAACCAAATATTTGTTTTTTAATACAGACTTATTTTCATTTTCTAAAATTGAAAATGCAAGGAATCATAGATAAAACACGCCACAAAAGTAATCCTATATCGAAATATTTTTGTAAAATTCCTTAAGTCAGTGTTTCTCAACCTTTTAGTATTCACGGCCCAATTTTCAATCATAATTTTCATCGCGCCCCCCTCCCCACCGCCTACAATAAAATATGTACAATAATAATGCACTTTGAGTATTTTGGCGCTAAACCTACACTACAACCTTAATTTTAAACGTTACAAATTACCAAGAATACCGAAATTTATTGACATTTTGCGACACCGATCCTCAGCATTGAAAAAACAAGAATCCTATGCTTTTTTATTGCTCTTGCGTCCCGCCATGTCGGGCATTCTTACGGTTTCGCGAGAAGTTTCGATTTTTCTGGAATTTGTCTGGTCAGCAAAAAATTAAACCAGGAGAGTGCGCAGATGTGAACAAATGTTTTCTCATAGGGAGAACGAGAAAGTTCTATGACGCCAATTTCAATTCCAGACAATCTCATTCGAGTCGATCCTTCTATCGCTATTGAATCTATTCTGAATGTGTATATTATATATATATATATATCGTGTAATTGCAATTCACCGTATTAAATATTCACGGCAGCAGACTTAAGCAGAATCATGGATAAAGTTTTAAGCGGGCTTAAGCGAGCATTAGACGATAGACAAGCATCAACAAGTACACAGATGAGCATGGTTCCGAAAATAAAATCAAGAAAATATTCTCAAGAATACTTGAATTTTGGGTTCACTAGTACTGAAGTAAATGAAGAAGAAAGGCCCCTGTGTATCATTTGCTCAAAAATGTTGGCGGCAGACATCATGAAACCTAATAAACTTAAACGACATTTGGAAACGCTTCATAGTGAGTACGTAAACACACCCAGAGAATTCTTCGAATTAAAATTGAAATCGTATGAAAAGCAAAAATCATTGTTTAAAAAAACTTTGTCTGTGAATGAAAAAGCTTTAATTGCCTCTTACAAAGTTTCATATAAAATAGCCAGATGTAAAAAGCCTCACACCATTGGTGAAGAGCTTATTTTGCTAGCCGCGATTGATATTGTAGAAATTATGTTTGGAGATAATTTTGCAAAACAAATGCAGTCTATACCTCTTTCAAATGATACTGTTGCCCGTCGAATTGCTGATATAGCTGAAGATGTAGAGTGTCAGATTTTGTGGAAGTTGAGTTACAAATTGTTTTCAATACAACTCGATGAGGCAACAGATAGTAATAAAGATGCTCATTTCATTGCCTATGTTAGATTTTGTGATGATTTGTCAGTAGTAGAAGAATTACTTTTCTGCAAACCATTAGAACTCAAAGCAACAGCACTCGCTTTATTTGCTATCTTAAATGATTTTATGAACGAGGCAAACATAGAATGGAAAAGTTGCGTCGGAATATGCACGGATGGTGATCGTTCTATGTCAGGAAGATTCCAAAGTATTCAAGCACTTGTGAAACAAAAATCGCCACAGTGCGTCTGGATACATTGAATGATCCACAGAGAAGCTTTGGCTTCCAAAGAAATTAGTCCTGGTTTGAATATTGTGTTAACTACGGTTGTAACCGTAGTAAATTATATAAAAATGAGACCCCTGAAATCAAGAATCTTTTCCGCACTTTGTAAGGACATGGGTGCAGTACATTCAGCGTTACTATTTTATTGCTAGGCAAAATGGTTATCACGAGGGAAATTTTTGCAACGTGTTTATGAATTAAGAGGAGAAATTGCCGTTTACCTAGAAGAGGAAAACAGACCGGAAGCTGAGAATTTTCGCTGTAGTTTATTTGTGTTGAAATTGAGCTATATGGTCGACATATTCGAGAAATTAAATAACTTGAATCTTCAACTGCAAGGAGCAAATACACATATATTGGATACAAGTGATAAAGTTAATGCTTTTCGTAGGAAATTGGAATTGTGGAGCAGAAATTTAAAGCAAGAAAACTTAACAATGTTTGAATGATTGTATTAAAACTTACAAGGCTGAAGAACAACATGTAAAAGTTGTTTTTGTAACCATTGAAAATCATTTAGCAATGCTAGCAAAGAATTTTAAAAAGTACTTTCTTGCTGACGATCAACTGATATCAAGTTTCAAGTGGGTGAGGGATCCATTTCAAAATACTCCCGAAGGACTCTCAATCGAAGAGGAAGAAACCTTCATAGACTGCACTGCAAGCGGCGAAACCAAAAGACAATTTAGTAATAAATCACTCTTTGAATTTTGGGCAGGAGTGGATGATGAGTTTCCTGCACTAAAAACAAGGGCATTTCGCATTCTTCTACCATTTTCAACATCTTACCTTTGTGAAACTGGATTTTCTGCGGTGTCTTCTTTGAAGACAGGCCCAAGGAAATTACTAATAATTATTAAATTTGTTTTTAATTTAGTAAGTTGTTTTAATTTAATAAGTTGATTATTAAATATGTCGAAATGTATTTTGTTTTGTATGTGTGTGTGTGTTCTTTCCTTTCAGTCACTTAATCAATTTTTTTAAATAACATTTTCTCTTGGATATACTCGCGGCCCCCCATTAGTGTACTCGCGCCCCCCTAGGGGGGCGCGCCCCACTGGTTGAGAATCACTACCTTAAGTAAAATCATCTTCTGGCATTTTTATTTATTTATCTTTCATTATGGTGACGTATAAAAAAGCATTTGATTTTATTCTTCGCTGTCATACTCCGTTATAAAATATTTTAAAATTGCTCTCAGTAGCAAGGAAACTTTGAACAGCATTTGAAATTTGGCAATATTTCATTATCCAGGATATCGCTAAATAAGTATATTTACCCCGCTCTACAGTAGTGTATGTAATAAAACGCTTTAAATAAGAAAATCGGATCGAAAATATGGCCAGAAGTGATCGCCCGACAAAAATTACTCAACATAATCGCTTATTCTATTTATGTAAGTGGTGTTTGTATAAACCAGGGATGGCCAAACTTTTGGGATCTGTGGTCTACTCCACATTTAAAAAACCGAAGGTGGTCTACCAAATCCAGAAATAACGTATATGTTTATATATTTATTTTCGGTAACAGAAAAAATAGTATATATTATCTAATTTTTCTAAAAAAAAAAAAAAAAAAAAAAAAAAAAAATTTAGTATTTATAAAATAAAAATTTACTGACGAAAATAATCAAAGTATTCATATACATAAAAATTGGCCATCCAGTTCTCTTAGTTTAGATGAAATATGACACTGTATATCTGCGACAAGTTTATCATATTGTGGCTGTTACGAGCTTATTGCAATGCGTAAGCACGAAATTAAATGTTCATATGTTAAATGCGACCGATGTTTTGTTTTTATGGCGTTCATGGTTGAAAAAGCAGATTCGCAAAGATAAGTCGATCCAAAGTATGATTTCAAATACAAAATCAATTTGTAAATATTTGGAAATGTTTCCTCAGAATTTAATTTCCAAAAATCAGTATCGCTAGATGCTCTGGATTTAAGAAATATATCGCATCTTAATTTAATAATTTTTTCCTCGACCGTGACTGAAGTGGTATCTATTAAATATCCTATTTTTTAAGATACTCCATCAATGTTGATATTTTCATTAAATGGGGGGAAATATCATAAAATTGACTATTTCTTCCAACCTAAATAAGTCAGTGAATCTTCTTTCAAATTCTTCAAACAAAACATCTAAGTGTTCAGCGAAATCTTCAAAGTCTCGCTTTGGATTATGGATGCACTCTTCCTCCTTGTTTTTGAAGTTTCTCAATTCTTGTTTTCTTAATTGAGACGCTTACCTTTTTATCATTTCTTTGAAAGTTTTAATCGCACTCCTCATGTCTGTTAAATATTTATTCTTTCCGTGTAGATTTAGGTTTAAGTCGTTAAGTTTTGCAGTAATATCACAGACAAAAGCTAGTTTCATGAGCCTTTTCCCATCTTCTAATTCAGTAATGTGCTCTCCTTTTATTTGTAGAAAATTTCTTATTTCTGATAACAGAATAAGAAATCTTTTTAAAAAAAGTACCATGGCTTACTCACCTCACGTCTGTGTGCAATAAGAGATCTCCGTACTCTGATTCAGTTTCTTCCAAAAGCGCCCGAAATTGTCGTCTCTGAAGACTTCTTGAACTAATTGAATTGACGATTTTAAAAGCAATTTGCATTATATCATTAGACTTTAGTGTTTTAGAACACAATACCTGTTGATGGATAATGCAATGATAGCTGGTAAAACTGGGATTTCCTCATCATTATTGCATAAGGCAATAAAGCATAAGGCCAAAAATTCAATGAATTACTTTGCACAATTTGTTTTAGGTTTTAAAGCAAAAACTGTAGTAAATTTTTACTTTAAATAATTCGTTAATTCTATGACATAAGTCATAAATTAAATTGTTAATATCAGAGATCACTATCGGAATGGTCGCGCGGACTACCTAAAATGACTTCGTGGTCGACCAGTCGACCGCGGTCGACGTCTTGGCCATCCCTGGTATAAACGATCATAAAATGTGAGTAATTTTGAAATATAATGTTGCTTACATTTAATTTGATTAAAATTACATCTATTAATGTGTCACCAATTTAGTAGTTGTTATCATCAATCTTTTGGTAAATAAAAAATCTAGATTCTAGTAAAATTCGGCTTGGGCTTCAACTTTAGACTGATCAAATAAAATAACTTAAACTATAATTTTATTATCTGCCTTTTCATTGTAAATAACAACGACAATTATTTTCTAGATGTGATTTGACGAAAGAAGACGAAATTCTCTCTATGTTCGATGAAATACGAAGGACTGTTGGTCGTCTTCATGTATGTATTAATAATGCAGGTCTCAGTTTTGACTGTCCTTTGCTGAGTGGACAAACTGACCAGTGGAGAACAATGCTAGACGTAAGTTATCTTTATTTACAAACTGTGCTTGAAGACCGAAAATTTCATTTAACTGATTTTTTATATTGCTATCTAATTTTATTTGAACGATGGTAAATATATGTTCTAAGTTAATGAAATGGTCAAAAACTTTCTTTTGAAATAATTTCATAGGCAGCAATAAGCTCGTTCAAAATAAAGTATGCAGAGCTGCGATCTAAATGTAGCGTCCTGGCTATCAATTTATCAGATTATGAATTAAATTTTGACTTTTACCACGAATGTCGATGTTTGTAGTTTAGTCCTAAGATTGTAAAAAAATATCTTAGAGTAACAAACAAGCAAAATTGGCTAAATACAAGGTACAAACTTCTCTCAACTTCAGAATTTCTTAAATTCCAATATTGCTTCCGTCTAAGGAAAAATCACTAACCATTTTTATTAATCATAAATTAATTCAAATGATTTTAAAAGTATTCCACTAAATCAAATATTTTAGGCAAAAAAAGATTCACAAGTACAAAGAAATTTTGTATAAGGAAAGAAATTTATACAAATTATTCATTTATTATCTTTGTGAATACGAGAAGTAACGTATCTCCGCTTATAAATAACAAATATAATAAGATACAATAGACTTTATTTAATAGAATTTTACAAATTTAATACATAGTAACTCCAAAACTCTTATTAGAAAGTTGCCATTTAATTTAGGATTATATTTAATTTAGTAAAACAGATATGAAATGTTTGATAAAATAAAACATTTCAAAGAATGGGGAGAAACAGATAAAGCCGAAGTAGCCTTGTTGTTTTCATTTCCATCTTTTTCTTCATAATACATATTTTACTCTTTAAATTTAACAAGAACCAAAGTTTTATAAGAAAAACAACAATAGTAAAATCGTTATTGCTAATATGAACTCTGGTGAAATGTTAAGGCATGAAAGCGTATTTACAGAATTGACTTCACATTTGAAAAAATGATATGCGTTTATTTTTCCATCATTTTATGATTATGGAAATGATTCCAAAGCAACCAAACAGTTTTGTATAAACCTAACCTCGACACCCAAACGTTACGATCTCAGAGAAAGATTGGGATATTATTTTTGTAGCTGGACAAAATTGAAAAGTGCCTTCCCTACGTGTGAAGTCTATGATTGCAGTGGACAAGTGTGTGACAAAATCATCCACTTTTCTGCTAAGACTTATGTAATTGTTCCTATAACTATGTTATATGTATTCGTTTTGTTACATACATGTAATTCAAAGCAGCTGACTAAATGATGCCTCGAAAATTTAACTTCATTGTATCTATTTGAAAAAAAAATTATATTTATGGTATCGAAATTTGCCATGCAAACAGGAAAAATGTGTGAGAAATGGAATAGTACCAAACATAGAGAGTCTGCGTTAAAATATCACCAATCATTACATGTTCCTATGTGAAAGTGTCATGATCTTAGCAAAGGTTTCGAAAGGATATCGAGCCGAATTCGACATATGTAATTGAAGTTCTGTGATGCCTCTAAGATATTGGGATGAAATCCATGCTATTTAAAAATTTACGTAATAAGTTTTAGACCAACTAGTTTTGCTCATTAAAGGATAGCTGAATTTTAGCTGTTGGCATTAATAGACAAAAGTAAGCATTTTCATCGAGTTGCATAGTCAAGATCAATCTGGAATGTAAGCTGCTTACCCCTTTAAAGCGCCTGTTTTCCCGACATGAAACCCCATCGGAATATTGTTGTAAATAATGTATGTTCTCGATATATATATATATATATATATATATATATATATATATATATATATACTCGATCAACGTAGTCAATTTCACGGATTTAGTAAATGCTCTACAGAAGCAATAGAGATTACTTTATCATACATGATCTCATAGAAAGTTTATACAAACTTTGTAAACGTTACTTGAAAATAAAGAATGTTCAGATATTTTTAATTTTGTTTGTATCTTAATTTTGTTTTTGTAATTGACTCCAATATGGTGTTCTTCGTTTGTTAAACTTCAATATTGTTTTCCTATTTATAATGTTTTGTTTTGTCTTATTATTAAATGTATATTTGCTATTTTATTGGTGCATTTCATTATAGTTAGATTAAAGTTTTTATACTTATAGATTTTCCACATTTTAAAAATTTTTTAGCAAATTATAACTTTATGCTTAAGTTATGGGAGTAAATGTAATTAATTATCACAGCATTTTTCAGTTAAAAATTTTTTTCTTTTTAAATCAGGTCAATGTATTAGCACTGTGTATCTGTACGAGGGAAGCTGTGCGAATGATGAAGGAAACAAATATTGAAGAAGGACAAATCATTCATTTAAGCAGGTATATAAATTTCTGCCAAACATTATAAAATAATTATTTTAGACATATTTTGCAAAAGAAATAGGTGAAAAAATATTTCTATTCTTTACGATAAAAAATATGAAACGATTTTGTTTTTATATTTACTTGTTCATGTTATATTATGTTATTTTCTAGTATAACTCAAATTTCTCTATAAAACACTTAAAGTTGCTACAGCTCGGTTACGTAAAGTTCTTTAGATCGGAAAATAGCAAGTTTGATTCTTGGGGAAGTCAGTTTTTTTTTTTTTTTTTTTTTTAATCTTACTTCGTCCAAAAGTAGCAAATCTAAAATAGACAAATTTTTGTACGTGTATTAAATATTTTTTTTTTCACTTTTGCTCGAATATCAATAACAACATGGAAAATGTTGAGAATATAGTAAGAAGTTAATATAGTAAGTAGTTAAAAATTATGGGTGAATTCAAGATGTGGTGTGTCAATTTGACACAGAGAATACAAAAGAAAAAATGAAGAATAATATCAATTTCAGATTTACACACACAATCGCTAAGTATAGTCAAAATTTTGGTTCATCAGAATTCATGGAAGATTTCCTGTAGATTTTACCTTGTGTTTGGAAAATTATTTTGATAGCAGTTGATAGCATGTAAAAATATCTATTAGTCATCACAGACGAGTGGCATCAAATATTTAAGAATATTTCTCTTACTCATAATTATATAATCGGGGTAACATCACAATTAGAGATAATGGTCACTTGAAAATGAATTATATTTAAGTGTTCATTTTCTTTGTATTAAGGTAAATTTTAGAAAACTCTTTTAATTATATCCAGAAACATTCTTTTCTTTTTAGAATTTTTTATATTTAATGATAAATTAGCAAATAGAATGATATAATTCTTCCAGTATTTCTATTATTCAATTTTAGTTGCAAAATTACCTTAACTATTGCGTAGGCTATTCTAATGAATTTTTAACATTTTAGATGAAAATTTCTTTCATTAAATTGTTTAAGATTATTTTATAATTTAATTTAACATTAAGAAAAATCTGTTATTCAAAAAATCTATTACCTGAAAAATTGCAGAAAGTATTTTGTAAGTAATTTTATCTTAGTTCATCCACTCTATTAAAATGCATAAATGAGGAAATATTGAAAAAAAGTACACTTTCAATTTTGTTTCTATTTTGTTTTAAAATATTTAGTTTAACTTCCTCGTTGTCCTCTAGCATGTCTGCTCATAGAATTCCGTCTATGGCTATATATATGTATGCTGGGACTAAATTCATGGTTAAAGCTCTTACAGAAGGACTTAGAAGAGAGATTCTAGCAGAGAACCAGACTCATATTAGAGTGGCGGTAAGTAGATAATTCAAGAATAAAGTAACATAATAATTTATAATTATTTTTGACTCAGAACTAATTTTGGCATAACAACTACCCATTACTAACAATGAATGCTAATTAATTCACATGATATGTTGTAATATAAACAGCTTTCTCTAATATAATATAGAAAGGATTATAATATCAAGAAAAATGAATAAGAACTTCAGTGAATAGTAGGAACTTGTTTTCTCCATATGAAGCTCATTTTTAAATTCTAGTTTTAATTCTATTACAGTATACTATATATATAATATATATTCACTCTCTTAGTCTGTATATAGTAGTCTTTCTTTTTGAACAAAAATTAAAGTCTTATAAAAAAAATTATGAACAATTAAACTTGTAATAAAGAAGACCGAAATCAGTTCTTAAGGAGAATTTTTGATACCCTGTAAAACACTTTCTCGTATGACCACAAAGAACCTTAATTTGGTGCAAATAGTGCCTGCCCAAGAATTTCAAGTGGACAGATATAATTGGTTGAAATTCCTATATTGAGCGAGTTGAAGGCAAGTCGTATCTTGTATATAGGCAAGAAGCTGTAACACCATGCAGTTTTGGCTTGTTGGGAAAAAGAGAAAGACTTAAGCTCCTCCAATTTTTAAAAACCATACGAAATGGAAAGATTTTTAGATATTGGATGTGAATAAACTTTTTAGAAACTATTTAATCCCCCAATAAGAAATAGCAGTATTGGACACTTCTTTTTGCTAGAAGGAGATATCGACTAACTGAATAGACAATCGTAAAAAATAAGGTTTTCCTTTAACTATTTAACATTTAAATTATCATATTGAATTCAAAAACAGTCAAAAAAATAAACTCATTTTCTTCAGAATTTTTAAATATAAACTACCTTAAATTTTGTAAAAAACATCAGCAAAAACAGCATCAGCAAAAACATCAGCAGTTTGTTCTTGTAGCACGTTAAGTACAATTTTTAATTCAGTTACAATATTTCCATAAATTGCTCCACGGTTGCTGTTTTATTTACATCAGTCTAATATATTAGACTGATATATATTAAACAACAATTTAGATATTTCTAAGTATACTTTATATTAATATTTATATACATGCATATATTGTTCATTCTCTAAACATCCGCAACTTCTGAAACAAACTAGCCAATGGCTCCTATTTTACCGTGTTTTGAATATTTTAATGTTGCCTCTATTTCGATTCCTATATCAAAATCAACTATATAATAATTTTTAATCCAAAAAGACATTATTGGTTTCAGAATGTGCTTAGTGATTTTAGTTTTGAATGATCACTTACAAAAGTTTAAAATAAGGTTAAATATTCCTTAAAATTCCTTAAAATATTTGTTTTAAGGAATCGCTATTTAAAATGATATTAATTAATAAAATGATTTGGATTGGATATAAAGATTAGTGATAAAATTGACTGTGAATCGAAGTATATCTTTCAATTTTCCGTAGTAAATTTATAAAACAATAAAACTCTAAACAGATGTAAAGCAAATGTACCCCTCTCTTTCTTATTTCTAATTACTTATATAAAGAAAATATCTGGAGATTTATAAAAATTAATGCTTCAAATATAACTTTATGGCTATATTTCTTTTTTGTTTGAGAAAGTATTTATTGTACTATTCTCTGAATAACTAAATTACATTACATACATCAAAATGCCTTACAAAATGATTTTTTACATTTCAGAGTGTAAGTCCAGGTCTCGTGGAGACTGAATTTGAATACAGGTGTTTCTCGAATGATCCAGAAATGGCTCGTAGCATTTACGAATCCATTAAATGCATGGAGGCTCGAGATATAGCTGAAAGCATCGTCTACATTCTTAGCTCTCCACCTCATGTCAATATACACGACATTTTATTACGGCCCACAGAGCAAAAAGTTTGATATTTAATCGTATTAAATTGTGAAAATGTAATATTTCTCTAAAAATGTAAGTTCATTGAGGTGGAAACGGTAAACGGAATGCAATTTTTGTCCACATGAATAGTATCTATTTTTGTATAATTATATTTTGATGAATAAAAAAATTACTTTATTTCGCAACTTATTTAAAAATAGAAACAAATCTTCTCAAGCAGTGATTCTCAACGACTGGACAGCAGTAATTTAGTGTGCCACCAAATTTTAGAAATGTATATATAAAAAATTATAATGCTTTTTTTTTATTACTTAACTTAAAAATGAAAACAAAAGATGGGAACTTTAAATGCAAAAGACCATATAAGAGTAAACAATGAAACTCAAATTTCTCATTAAAAGTATCCTTATCATTACATTGCACAGACACACACACACAATTAATCCCTTATCAAACATTTAGTTTTTTGTAGTGCATATAATATTATATTATTTTACATTCAAAACAACTATGACAAACTATGGGTAAATAAACAACACTTTTAAATTTATCTTTTTTTTTGTGAGCCGACAAATTTTGAAATCATTAGACTGAATCGCGACAGAAAAAGTTGAATATCTTTGATTTAAAACCAAAATATTTATAACGTTCTTTATATATATTTTAATAACGTTCTTTCAAAACCTGACAATTTTTTTTTTTTACTTACATAATATTGCAACAAAAAATTATTTTTTGCAATTTTAATTTTATTTAAAATTTTATCATGTATGATAAAATTAAAAGTTTTTCTTGTAATTTAAAGGGAGATGGACCTCATAGACTTCGCCCAAATCTCTATGTTCCTAATTGTTATTTCCTGAAATACAAACTCAGGTCAATTGGCAATAAGTTGATAGAGTTACATTATTTTTACAAATACTGAATTTAGATAGATTACAGAAAAATGGAATGAAAAGAGAGATTAAAAGTATTATAAAATATTTATCAGAATCACTTATTATAATGAATAAATAACGTTAACATTTAATCATTTAAGTGCAATGATAACGTTCGGATTCGTATTTCCTTATTAATTAATTAATTTTTCATTGCTTTAAAGCATTTTATATTTTATTATGCATTGATTAACTTATATTAAACTTTGTAGGAAAAAGGCGGGCCTTAATCGAAATTCCCATAGGCCGCGCCTTCTTGCCTCAAGAAAGTTTTATGAAGAAAATATAAAAAGAAGAAAATGGGAAATTTATTAGTATTTTTTCAAACTTAATGACCGATATTTTAACAAAATTAGTTTCCTCTAAATACATTATTTATTCATTATTTAAAGTAATTATTCAAGTATTCATTATTTAAAGTAATTATTCAAGTTCATTATTTAAAGTAATTATTCAAAGAGTATAGGAATATTTTCTAGTGTGAGACGATAGCATATATTATGCGTGGTAAAACATGCCATTTAACATCAATTAAGTTTTCTTCAATGCTGAGAATAACTTCTAATGTCGTGAATAATTGTTTATTAATATTTAGTACATATATACTCCAAACATATGTAATATGGTTTAGAAGCAAAAAGGCAAAACCAATTTATAAAAGTTTAGTTTATTATCTACCGTTACTTTTAACAATATGTTGTATTCATATAATTCACAAAACTTCTTATATTATGCTCTGGTTTCTCTTCAGCATTCGTGCTAATCTTTCGCCTTTTACTAAAGATTACCGTGGAGAGGAACATTCTAATGAGCCTATAACCAATTTTTGGAATCCCGCCTCTGGTGGGATTATAAATGTAAACAGAGATATTCAAATTGTGAAAATTAAAATGAGGGAGATTCACAGGGTTTCCTGGTTATGAACGGTGTTACTCACATCGTTCCCTGATAAAGATATCATAAATTTCACAGGTACGGAATTAGGAAAATAACGATAAAGTTTAGTCATACATTTTAGTACCGTTGTAGCACATTCACCACAGTATAAAATTATCTGATAATTAATCCTATAGAAAATATCCTTCCTGTTCATTTTTCTCGATCGCCATTAATTTTAACAATTTTTATATTGAAAGTTAAAATGTTCTATGATTTTTAACATATGACTACGAAATATGTGTCACTTATATTTCACTGAATGCGCTTTTAAAATTATATTCAATTAATGTTATTAACACACTTTTCCTGGAAGAGGTGATTCTCAGTGAAGCTATTTAATGTCTAATTATTTAAATTAGAATAAACAGAATATGGATTTTTGGTTTCAATGTTGTAATTATTTAATCTAAAATACCTTAGAAATTACACACG
This sequence comes from Latrodectus geometricus, assembly GCA_026290005.1. Taxonomy (NCBI): domain Eukaryota; kingdom Metazoa; phylum Arthropoda; class Arachnida; order Araneae; family Theridiidae; genus Latrodectus; species Latrodectus geometricus. Next base: position 4,964 of record JAPDSC010084035.1, on the reverse strand, counting down.
AATGGATTCAAGATCCGGGACTTCAACGGATCAGTAGTGTAGTTATGCACATTTTCTTGCAAAACAGATTTTTTAGCTTCTTGTATAAACATTTTATTTATGAATAAATATCGCAATGAACAAGTAACTGTCATTTCTCTTATTATGCCTTTGTTTCTAAGAAGTACATATGTTATATTTTTTGGATCACTGACATGATAGAAATATTTAAAAAAATATAAAAGTTTTTTTTTTTACGAATAAAACCACCCATTTAAAAAAAAACTTAACTACGTATAATTTATAATGATTAAAATGAAAAGAATTCGGCTTATAAAGTTCTTTAATCTCCTTCTCTCAATCTCCTCCTACTTTCCTTTCGTTTTTCAACAACACTTTTCTTGATTCCACATTTAATTCTCTTAGGACATAACAGAATAGTATTAACTTGAAATATATTTTTCGAATAAAATTGAATCATGATCTTCTTGGATCATGATAGAGCCCATGCTTTGTATGCCATTATGAATGACAAAAAATTCGTGAAAGTATGGAAATTCTATAAGGATGTAATGAAGTCCCAAACTATATCTAATAGTGAATCTATTATTCACGTGAACACAAAACAAATATAATCTAAAATTTTGGTCAAATACTTACACAAATTGAGTTTTCCCAAGTTTTAAAATAACACATAAATACTGTAAATTTAAAATTGTTTTCTATCAGAATCTTATTTCAAGTTACTTGAATTCAGAATAAAGTATCTAATGATGAAACACCTTATAAAATAAAAAAATTATTATTTAATAGTCACGTCACAACAGAATTCACGTCCCTATTTCTTGATTTAATCAGTAGCAGCTTTTTAAATCACTGTTTGAAAAGAACCTCCCCAGAAGTTCATCAAGAAGCTTAATGTAACCCAATAAACTCTTCCCTAAAAATAAACACTGCAAATATTGAATCTCTTATAATTGTTTTAAAATATTTTCCACACGTTGTTTAACCGTACATCAAGAGATGCAGACTGAAAATAAAAGCGTACGAAGCTTATCTCCTTTTCTATAATAGTAGGAATCAATTAAAGACTTTTTACTCTGAACAGCGCAGCTTAGTTGTGGGACTTTGTTCCTATGTATACAGAAACAGAAACATGTTATGAAACAAAGCATACAGCAGCGAAGCTGCTTTTACTTCTTCATCATGGTGTACAAAAAATCAGACAGTAAGGAAATGAAATAAGTAGGAGGAGTCTGTTAGCTAAGAGAAGAGGGGATGAGGGTTCGTCCGAAAGGCGAACACTCATTGGATGTTGGCTAGAGGCCGTCGTGAGAAAGAGAGAGAAAAAATAATAATAATAAATCGAAAATAAAAACAACAATACAGGGGTATAGGGGAAAAATCACCTCTCTCCTCTGAGAAAGAATCTTGAGTATCCTATGTATACATATATTTCTTACTAATTAAATAAAAAATACTTGAGTTATAAAAAATATTTCGGTAAATACATCTGTATATGGTTTTACACGAAAAATCATAAAGTTTTTTAATACTTCCTCTATTCATGAATTAAGTTTTTCAAAGTTATGTGGGTACACATTCATTGTGGTTGTATGTTACCAAATTTTATTATTTATGCTTTACATTAGCAAGATATAAATTGTTATTTAATAGTGAATTTTGATGAAAACCTTAGCTATCGGGTAGTTAAGTGATCAAAGTTCGGGTACTCAATTTAATAATTTTATTGGTTGAACCCTTACCATGCTGAGAAAATATCTATAATTCATCCAACAATCGATATGTGTCGGATCGTTGTCTTGGGAATAAAATTATAACAGAATGACATAAAATGAAATTAAACAATAAAAGGTTTTAAATATATATATAATCTTTTACCAACTTTTATTATTTATGATTTAAGTTCTGTGAGAAAACAATAATTATGCATATTATAATGTAAAAACTGTAAGTATATTACTTGTTCGATGTTGTGCATCTTGATGATATTAATAATACGTGTAATTTAAAACAAATAACAAAGCATTTATTTTCGATAACTTAATTCAATATTAGGTGAGAAATTGTATAATAATTTTATAAATATTGATATAAACATTTTAGTATCGAAATGCTAGTAAGCATAAACTGTCAGAACAATGTGAGAATCTAATTCTATAAGACTATGATAATTTAAATATAACTTTTATGAAAGAAAACTAATCAAAATAAAGGGAGGCTTTGTACAAGCTTAGTTGATTTAATTGATATGATCTTGAGCTGAATTTCATTACTCTCCAGTGAGATTCTCGAATGATAAATATCATACCATGTCATCAAAATATTACAAATAACGAACTGGCAATCGAACTTCACGACCTCTCCTCGTCAGTTGCACTGGAACAAAGCATTCGAATTTGGCTTTCTTGTTTGGAAGTTCTTCTTCTTCTTGAGCTTGTCAGATATGTGGCACTTCTGCATTGTTGCATTTTGTACCATGCTCCAAGCCCAATTTTTTCCTAGTTCCATTGTCTTGGATCACCTACTTTGTTTATAAAGTCTGATAGGCCCTCAATGGAGTTTAGGTGTAACTCTTTAGGATATGGATTACCTAGAGTAGTGAATCTTGTAAGGGCAAGAGCTTGGGAGTATAAGAATTTCAGATGCAATTTTCTCAGATGAGTTGAAAATCATACTTTTTGCATCTTTCTGTCAAGGAGAGTCACGCCAAGCTTTGTTCATCTCCTGTTTTTCCCATTTTTGAATGGCCTTCCTTGTAGTCTTCATGTTGATCCCACAAAAGGGTTCCATTCCTATTGGATTGAAAGAGGATCCCTGTTTTGCAAGTTCATCAGCTCTTTCATTACCTTCTATTCCCATATGCCCTGGCACCCAAATAAGAATAATTTTATTCCCATTTGCCAGTTCCTTAAGGATATTTTTACATTCCATTTCAATTTTTGATTTGACTTGGAATGAGTAGAGAGCCATCAATGCAGCTTGACTGTCGCTGAAAATAAGAATACGCTTACCTTGGTAGCCCTTCTTTAAATTTATCTGAAGATAGTTGGCGATAGCAAGAACCTCCGCCTGAAAGACAGTGGCATGTTCCCCAAGCCCTTTATAAAGACTGAATCTTGGTGCCATGCCACATACCCCCAATCCTGAGATGTTGCCTTTTTTTTATCCATCAGTAAACCAGATAAGATCATTGCTTTTAATTTCAATCGTGCTGTTTTTCCATTCTTCTCTGGTAGGAAAAACTACCTCGAATGGTTTTTCAAACACGTATGTTCTTTCCATGCTGTCTGAAGGCATTTGGAGAGTTGGGTGGTTGATTTTTTTCGTAATAGTAGTATGACCTCCAGAAGAGGGCTTATCACACCACTGATTTTGCAATTTCATTCTATATGCAGTTATTCTGGCAGCGCTGCATATGAAGGTATCTAGTGGAGTCAGGTCCAGAATTGCCTCTAGTGCTCTGATAGGTGCTGTGAACATTGCACCTGTGATACACAAGCAGGCCATTCTTTGCAGACTTCCTAGCTTGTCCTTCACAGTTTTCTGTTCCACCTTACACCACCATATCACAGATGCATATGTAAAAGTAGGCCTGACAATTGCTGTGTACATCCAAAACACCATTTTTGGCTGTAGACCCCAGTTTTTATCAAGCAGGCGTCTGCATGTCATAATGCATTTTTTTTGCCTGATTGATTTTGTAGTCAACATATTTATTCCAGGTGAGTTTTTGGTCTAGAATTAAGCCCAGAAATTTCCCCTCAGAAGCAACGTTGATTTCAACCTCAAAAAGTTTTGGGATAAAGAATCCCTCCCTTTTTATTTTTCTTGTGAATGGTATAAGGTTGGTCTTCTGTCGATTTATATCCAGATTCCTTTCCTTACACCATTTACCTACATAACTAAGAGCATTTTGCATTAGTTGACAAGTTATGTGAAAGTCTTTACCAAGGATGAGTATGACAATATCATTGGCATACCCCTGGCTATAGTAACCTATAGAATTAAGATGTTTTAATAGGGTATTTACAACCAGATTCCAAAGTAATGGTGATAATACACCTCCTTGTGGACAGCCTCTGGTTGTCTTCTTTTCAAATGTCTCATTGAAGATTTTCATTTGTATAGTTCTATCCGAAAGCAGGGTCCTAGTCCATGAACAAATTGCATGGTCAATCCCTGTATCCCTTATGGCATTAAGGGTGGATAAATGAGAGGTGTTATCAAATGCACCTTGGATATCTAGGAAAGTGACTAAGGCAATTTCCTTTCTCTCCAGGGTGTCCTCAATCTTAGATACAAGCTTGTGTAACGCTGTCTCTGTAGATTTGCCAGGTTGGTAGGCAAACTGTAGATTATGCAAGGGACTATTACTACCCAGGTAATTTCTGATGTGCCTATCAATGATTTTCTCCATAATTTTGAGAAAGAATGAAGATAAGCTTATTGGTCTAAAAGACTTAGCCTGGTCATAGTTTTTTCCAGGTTTAGGAATGAAAACAATCCTAGTCTTTTGCCATAGCTTTGGAATACATCCCAGTGCTAAGCTAGCATTGTATATTCTAGTTAGCACAGGGATAATAAGATCTCCTGCCTTCTGGATCATTACAGGCATGATTCCGTCAGGTCCAGAACTCTTGAGAGGTTTGAAGGTGGAAATACCCCACCTGACTTTATCATGATTGATAATGCTCTTAGCATAGGTCCATTGATTTCTTTGAATTCTCTTTACAGTACCAATGAAATGCTGCCCTTCGTTGCTATCAATATCAATGGCTCCCGGAAAGTGAGTTTTGGCCATAACTTCCATTACTTCTTCTCCGGTACTAGCAAATTTGCCATCCTCATCCTTTAAGGTTCCAACCATTATAGGTTCATCCCTTCTAAGGATTCTTTGGAGTCTAGCTCCTTCAGAGATTGAATTTAACTCTTCACAGAACTTTCTCCAGGATTCTTGTTTG
>JAPDSC010084034.1:10053-20953 GCA_026290005.1 Latrodectus geometricus | reverse complement strand
TGTTAAGAAATATAGAATAAAAAATGTTTAAAAGATAAATATACAACTAAATTAAACAGCCATTTTGATTAGAGATAATCCAAAAATAGTATCACTCTTGATGATATGTATTTTTTGGAAGCTTTCAAAATCCTGTGTTTTAAATATAGAGTCAAATGTAATTCCATTTAAATACTTCAAAAATTAATCACATCATTAATAACTTTCACACAAAAAATATCAATTAAATTTATATTTTATTTTGAATTTTTGGAGATGAACTAAATTGAAAAATTAATAATAAAATATTGACGTCAGAATAAAAATGTAAGACAAATTATTCAAAGGCAAATCCAATAAATACTTTGTTTGGAGAGATATTCAGTTAGACCGAAGTGCATATGCATTAAAATTATATTAAAAAACAAATTAATGAATATTTTCAAAATTTGAAAATGCCAAGTCAATAAATAAAACTAAAAATAATCACTTTTGAGAAATTACAGCAAAAGAAAGAATAAATAGTTATTCCGTTTTGAAGTAATTTTTAAAAATAGTAAGAAGGATAAGCGTTGACTAAAGATATTGCTAATTTGAAAAATATAAATTTTAATTAGAAATATAAGACAAAGTAATCATCTATTGCAGAGTAAAATGGGAAAGAATGTTAATACGTCTTCACAATCACTTAGAAAAAAACGTGCCGTCTATGTAAACTTATATCTAATTAGTTCTTAAATTTCATAGCATGCATCAAATATAATAAATAAATTTCTCAGTGTTCTGAACCACAATTTAGAGAAATAAATTAGAGAATGTAAAAATTCACTATACGCTTAAAATCTTTGAGCATAAAAATATATTTCCAAAAATCCGTGGTATTAGAGAACAAAAAGTCAATGACATCTAAAATAGGAAACTTAAAATTGTAGATATTACCAAAAAATTTAATATTCTTATAATTTAGAATTAAATGTTATTCTTAGTTAAATATATTTTAACAAACTCTTTTAATAGTATTAGCTATAAATGCAATTTAGTATATTTAACAACTAAATTAAAAATATTATCAAATTTAAGGCAAGATGCAACTTTAACATTTTTGTAAAATATACAAAAAAGAAAACAATCGGCAGTATGTGACAATCATAAGCTAAAAAAATTACAAACAAAATCTACAAAAGTCGATTTTAAAAAAGTTATCATGGAATATTTAATATTGGTAAATAAAATATCTGAAAAAATAAGCAAAATAAAATTAGATTTTGAATTATAATATTTTACTCCAAATTTGTTGTACATTGTAGTAACAAAAGACTGAAATACATACATTTACAAACATCGGATATTGTAAAAGAATTGTTTACATGGCATTGAAAAAACTTTTTTCCAAAAGGAATCCTTATGTAACTAAATAAGATTGTATGCATCTAAAAGGGGAAAAAATAGAATATTTCGTAATCTGATTATTCAAAAAATTTGTTTACTACCTTAACATGGACGTTAAAATATAACACTTTAAAAGAAAATTCTCTATATTTTCTCCCGTAGAGAAATTTATTTTTCTATATCTTCCTTTTTGCAGCGTCGTAATATTTCTCAGAGTATCTGAAGGATAATTGAATAATACTGGATGCAAAGATATTTAATGTTAGATTTATATTTCCAAACTTCCTAACGCATAACTTACGAAAATCTCTCCAACATAAATGAGTTATGTGTACTATGTGAAGAATCTTTTATTAAAAATGTTTCTTGGTCGTTTTATAGGGAAAAGAAGCATTTTGAACAAAAATATTTCATAAAATATTTTAATTAGTATGCATACAATTAATTTTTTAACAATTTACAAATGTTACTTTTATTAATATCTGAAGTTTAAAAGTATACTTTAAGCAAATAAACGTTTCTATTGACATAATTTCAAGAATATATCAAAAGTAACCTGATATATCTATGCTTGTCCATATATAATAAAAAATATCATTTATCTACTACTGGTACTAAATTGAATTTAGGTAACCTCTTTCATCTAGAATAAATGTTTAAACTGATTCCCCCATCATAATACATTTAAAAAAATAAACTTCTCTCAAATATCATTAATATCATATTTAATATATTTTATTTTACACAGATATTTGGACAAAATAGTTATACAAGCTGAAAGTTAAGTATAGTTTAATATCACAATAACGTATAAACGTTTTAAGAAAAAAATTGTAGCTAATTCAAAAAGTATTGTTGAAAATTTGAAAACTAAAAAATAGAAAGGACAAAATGCACTTAATTTTTTCAGTTATAGAAAAATTGCAACATACATTCTTATAATTTAAAATATAATCTCTTAAAAGTTAAGGTTATACGGAGAAGGTATATAAATATCTCTAAGATATTTAAAAGAAAATAACCTATGAGCATGCACTATTTGAAATAAAAAAAAATGTTTGAATTTTGCGTAATTTAATGAATTCCAATTAAAGTTTATTCATTAGCATGCATTTCTAAATTGATGGTGAACTGAAAAGAAATTATCACTGGTTTAAATGTAAAATTACACAGAATGAATTTGTAAGGTCTCGTTGAAATTGCTTTCACTGAGACGCTTCAATGATGAGATTTTAAGAAGACTATTTTATCTCCATTATTATGGATTGAAAGAAGACATTTTCTTATATTTTTAATTTTCCGGATAAAATTTTAATCAAAGTGTGTTTTTAAGTTGTTGTTAAGAAGGATTCAAATATTAAGTTCCAACATTAAATAAATGGCTTTGTCTTTTAAATAAATCCATAAATAGACTACAAAACGTATATGTTTTAATAATAACCATGATGAATCTTCTACCGAATATGTATTTATATTTCTAATATTGTTCCAAGTTTTCTAATTTAGCAAAACTGGTTGACTGAGTTTACTGTTTTATTACCATATCTACACAAGAGCTTCATCTAGCATGCGAGCTGAGAGTTTGTTAGATGATAATCAAAACGGTTTAATTGAAAAAGCATTAGTTTTGCCATAAGGGTTCAAGCATATTCTTTAGAGGAAATCTTTATGTCGTACTATATTTTTGATCCTGAATCAATAGTCATGTGATAGCAATAATTACAAATAGCCATCAGATAACCACTTTTGGAAATTGAGACAACATCGATCACATTGGTGTAATGGACGTATGCATTTTTTAATAATAAACACTGAATTTTACTGTAACCATGACTTTTTGTATTTGTTTTTGTCAGCGCTTCTTGTAGGAATATATGTAGTTTGTTCTATTTTTTTCTCTTAACGATTTTGTGTGTAAGGATCTTGTTTTTTTCTTGATTTTATAAAATACTTATTTGTATTCTATGTTTCAAAAAATCTTTAATTTTCAACACTTCACTGCATTTTGTTTTAAATCATATTTTTTATTACTTCGCATATTCAAATTTTGGTCAACTTGAGCTTCAAGTTGCAATGAATTTGATTTGAAAGAATAAATTCAAAACACGCATGATGAAATGAAAGTCTTTGTTCTGATTACAGTGATTCTAAAAAGAAGTTTCACTTTTGATTTCTGTGACGGTGAGGGCATTTCTATAATTATTATGAATCTTAAGACATTTTCAATTATGAAAAGAGTTTCAAAAGGTAAGTTAACAAGATTGGTAGATAAAACTAAATCTGAAATTATTGATTCAAATGAAACGAAAATTGAGTAGATAAAAAATAATTGCTAAATTCAACTAATGAAATATCTAGTATTTTCAATAAAATATACATTGTATGTGAAGAAAAAGATATTGAAACTTACATGAAATAATTTCAAACAATTCAAAATAATTTAGATGAACTTTACTTGCTTTCAGAACGCAAAAATCGTAACAATACAATTTGAAATGATATGAATTTAGTTTGTCAGCTGACACTAGGACACACTTTATGGATGTAAGATTACCTCAGTTACCATTACTAAAATTTAATGGTAATGTAAAAGACTGGCTTTCATTTTCGGATTTATTCAAGTCCAATGTTGATTCGAGTAGTATCTTGTCAGATGCTCAAAAACTCCAATATTTAAAAAGATCTTGTAAGTCTGATACTCTTAAAATTATTCATGCAATCCCTGTAACAGATTCAAATTATAAAATAGTTTGGGATTTGCTTAAGGATAGATATTCAAAAAAAGTGTTTTAGTTACTACTTTCTAGTTCTTAAAAGTAACTAAAAATTACTTTCTTCTAGTTAAAAATTACTATAGTAGAAATATACTACGAACTTTTTGAGTTTAAATTTACATCATGTAGAAGTCATTAATGAATGCATACAATATTTAATGTTTTGGATAAAAAGATACAATGATTTTCAGATACATTGATCACACACCTATTTAATAATTGAAAAATATAAGATAAAAATACTCGCATGTGGTATGAACATCAATTAAATGATGATGAATTAATAATTATAACTAATTTACTTTTGTTTCTAAAATATCACATCTGAAAAAAGCTTATTGCTCAACTATTAATGTTAAAACCTATTCAAATGAAGAAAATAAAAAAAAATTCTGTCGTTTGCTAAGTCTAGAATAACACCACTTAAAGTACAACCTCTGCCTAGACTAGAATTATGTTATGCTTTGCTGTTAGCTAATTCGTTAAAAAGAGTGCTGAAATTCTTAAACATTCCGACAATTGTTTTGTATAGTTAGAATCTATTATCGCATTATATTAAATCTATTCTGAATCATGATGAAGGCTTCCACTTGTAGCTAATAGAGTATCGAAAATTGAAAAGTTCCTGATATGAAATGTGTAGCTAACACTACTGATTATGTTACAAAAGGATTGCAGCCTAATGAGTTAATATAATTTAATCACTAGTTTCATGGACCACATCGGTTACTAAATTTCAATGTAGGGTCTTTAGTGGATGAAAATGCAGAAATCCGTTTGGACAATGCTAATATAATTAGGGAAGACATTTTTAAGTTTTGATTTTAACTTTATCAAATTTGCAGAAGATTTGTTATTTGCAAAATGTTCCTTATAATCAAAATTGGTCCAGATTTTTACTTATTGTTTAAGAGTTGCTAACAACTTTCCGAAAATTTCTCATAAACTCGCGGGAATTTAGATAGCGAAAAACTGAATGAAGCTGTGTGCGCTGTAACAAAAGTTGTCCAGAGTTTTGCATTTTCTAAAGAATTTTTATGCTTGGAAAGTGGTAAAAGTCTGAAATCAAATAGTCAAACACATTCCTACATTCGTTTTAGATAAAAAAAAGAAGGATTATTCATGTTGGTGGATGTTTAAAGAATTCACATCTGTCTGAAGATAATAAGCATCCAATCGTCATCTGACGAAAACATTACATTTCTAAGTTAATGTTTTTAATTTATACAAAAACTTATTTTCATGCAAGTCCTGTAGTTTCGTTTTCTTTAATCAGAGAAAGGTTTCAGATTTGAGATTATATGTCTGATATAAAATAATGTTTTATTGGTTGCTTACATCGTGCCCAAGTTGCCAAGTAAATTATTGCTGATCTATCAGCATGTAGAATTATACCTTCAAGAGTGTTTAATCAAATCTCTTTGTACTATGCTGGCCCATTCATGATAATACCTAAATCTGATTGTGGATAGAAACCATTTAAAATTTATGTTTGCAATTTTGTTTGCTCCATTGTAAAAGCTGTACACCTCGAAGTTGTTAAAACCCTTAGTTGTAAAGCTTGTTTAGAAGTTCTAAAAATATTTATAGCAGAGAGAGGAAATCCAAAAGAATTATCTAGTTACTGTGGGACGAATCCTCTAAGGTTCCCACAAAGAAATTCATCAAGCACATTTATGTCAGAAAAATTAACACTTTCACAGCAGTTTTGGCTTCAGAAAATATGATGAAATGACACTTCATTCTTCCAGCTGCACCTCATTTTGGAGGACTATGAAAATCAGCAGTCAAAACCATGAAGTATCTTTTAAGAGCAATGGGAGCAGACTTGTTGACTTATTCAGAATTTTTCCCCTTAATATCTCAGATTGAGGCTTGCTTGAATTCAAGATCTCTTGTTCAACAATCAAGCAATCCAACCGATTTAGCTATTCTCATTCCTAATCATTTTCTGATTAGCTCTGTACACATCACTTACGAAGGAAAACCATCTAAAAGAATTATAATCTTTATTGAACCGCTGGAAAATTAGACATTTGATCTTTCAGCCCTTTTGAAAATGATGGAATTAAGAATATTTATCGCAGTTATAGCAAACGTATAAATGGAAAAAAATCCCAGAAAAATTTATCGCTAATATAATTGGTTTTAATTGAAGGAAGAAAACGTCCCTTCTCTAAAATAGAAGTTGGGAAAGAAAACTCGTTTTTATCCTGGAACTAGTAACAAAGTTAGAGTGGTGGATATTTTGAAACATCTCATGATGTGAATAAGAGACCTATTGCTAAGCTCTGACATTTACCTGGGAAGCATTATTGAACTATAATTTGGAAAATAACTTTAATAATTTTAATTTCATTATCTTCATTTTAATGTATTATATTATTATTACATGTAGTATTTCAGATTTGTAACTCTACTAAAGCTCTTGGAGTACTTCAAGGGAGGTAGAATGTTTATATTTGTTGTTGTACCTTGTCGGTGTTCCTTATAAGTACATGTAATTTTTATCTTAACGATTTTGTAAGTGGCAATTTTGTTCTTGAGCTTTAATTTATAAACCACTCGTTTATATTATATTTTGCAAGAAACTTTAATTTTCAACACTTCACTGTATTTTGTTTTCTCACATATTTCTTGTTCCTCCGCGTATTCAAATAATGACCATGTAAAATGAAATTATAAAATGCATACTGACTTATATTTTTGTGTTTTGCCGGTAAATGGCTGTGTTATTCACTGTTGTTATGAACTGTATTTTGTTCATTTTAAATTTTAATGTTTTTTATAAATGTTGTTCTATGCATACGATTTGTTGGTTTTATTTTAGAAAAAAAAATTCTGCATACATTTACAAAATTTACTACGATTATACACTGCACGTTTACAGATAGGCAGGATATGGGCTAGAATACTCCAGTGGATAGGGTATATTAAATTCAGAGTTTCTGCTATTTGAGCTAAACGATGAAAAATGTCTGAGTGACGTCAAGTGGAGGAACGCAACAAATTGCAAAAAGGCTGAAGACTTCATTGGCTGATTATTTTCAATTTCATTAATTTTCCCAAGCTCAATAACTACAATTATCAATCTAGTTGGTTGGTTGGTTGATTTTTATGGCGCAAGGTCCAAATATGGACAAGCTGTGCCACAATTATCAATCTAAATAAATCTAAAGGAAAAGGATATAATTTAATCAATATAGTTGGAGATGCATGTATTGCAAAATCCGAATTTAAAAGAACAAAAAGTATTCAAAAAGAGTAATGTCTGAAGCATAAGTGATGCACCCTAAAAAAGAAAAGAAGAAAAAACAAACTTTTATGGGGCCATGTAATTACTGCAAAAAACAGAATGTTGTAAAGCAAGATGATTCCCAAAACAGAGAAAAGAAAAACAGAGAAAACCATGCACTTCAGAAAATGCTTACAGTGAAATGGAAGGTATAGACTATTCTGAAAATAGCACTTTTTCGAATGCATCACAAAATGTTTAAAGTTGTGAGATGCTGGTCTATTCTGCTGCTACATCTCTTTTTTTTTGCAGTAACAAGAAGTGATTTAAAAAATTTAAATCCGTAACATCTTCAAACGCTTTAGTTAGAGGCAAAAAATTTATCAAAAATCTTGTTTACAGTGATATAGATAATTTACAAATATTAAAGATTAGACAAAGCTTTTCTTTAAATGTATTCTAACAATCAAGTACAGAAGAACAATTTTCAAGTATCAAATGACTTCTATAAAAAATAATTCAATTTATTTAAGTGAAAATAGAAGCAAAAATAATTATTTTTAATAAGAACATTTTTAATCGGAATTTTAAAGATTGAGAGTTAAATTTGATTTTACTTAGTTATTTCTAAAACTTCAAAACTTTATGTGTGGTTTAAGCAATATATTTATAATTCGAAGCATAAAGTGATTATATGGAGATGCAGAAATTCTTTTTGAAATCTTAGTCTATTCATTTTTTTATTTCAGTAATAAATCGTTACTACGAACTCGTAGGGATTTATCTTATTTTTCTTAATATTGAATGTTTGGAAAATAGAAGAACATGAGACAACTTAAAACTATTTTATCAAAATTCTTTCTCATTATAGTTAAATCAATTTTAGAATAAAAAAACATTCAGAATACACTATATATGAAACACACATCAAAATAAAATTCATACCGTAAAACGTTTATTACTTTCATTTAATTTATGAACACCAAAGAAAGTAATTTTAATTTCACCTGTTGAAAATTACATTTTTAATAAGACATATTTCCATTTTTTAAGTAAGAAATGATTTTTTTTCTCAATAAAGTGCCTTAATCACCTTAGTCGTTTATCTGCTTGTTATGTAGGCAGTCTCAGCATAAAATAATTTTTTTCTTATCAACTATTTGAAAGTGCTTTTATATTCTTATCCATTGTGTTGTCAAATAATTAATCGGCTATATTAATAAGCCAATTCCAAGTCATAATCACTCCTTCAAATAATATTTTGTGATATTTGTACATGAAGCTATGATTTTACTCTGTAGCATACACTTAAACGGGAGTTAAATTAGAAAGAGGGATTACATATAAATTACTGTAAAATTTCAGTATTTCAATATTTTTACTGCAGTTATTTATTCACACTATTCATATAGGATTTGTGATTATCCAATAAAACGCGTTGATGCAAGTTTCTCAACCATATAAAAAAAACAAATTTAAAACATAAAAAAAATAAAAAAGTAAAGGCAAAAAAAAGTTTTTATAAAAATGAGTTTGTAAAAAAATATTTTTCAAAATTTTAAATTTTAATTGCTTCCATGAGACCATGTTAGGATCTAAATAGTAATTCGCAGAATCACGAGTGTTCTTAAATTAGAGACTCATAAAATCGAATCTCTACTGTATTTTCATGTCGAAGAATGTAACTACCACAAATAACCAAGAAACACTCCATTTTTTTAAGATCATTGCTGATGAAACAGGAATTAATTCTTAAGCACATTAATTTTATTGTATACTTGTAAAATGTAAATATTCTGGTTTAAAATACCTATTCAAAATTAATAAAAGTAATGGGCTTAACCACGTTTCATTCTTTACTTCTCGTTTCTAACTTTTCTAGCAATGTCGATGATATTTGACATTTCAAAAGTGCTATGAGTTAACAAACTCGTATTAAATATTGAAACCACATATTAAATATGTACCTCTTAATGTAAGAGTGAAATATTCGAAATGATTACTATAACTATTTCACTAGCTAAATATTTATTTGAAAACATTAGAATCCTCAAGGGAAGAATAATGCAACGAATCACCAGAAGCCATTGGAGAATCAATATTAGAAAAGCAAGAGTGTGCAAAAAAAGTGGCTTTCAGCTTTCTGCTTTTATGGCACTTAAGCGCACATCTGTAACTAATGTTCTGATGTTCTGTTCACAATCCATTAATATTAGTGCATCCTCTTGTTACGGATATTCTGTTGTTGCATTATGCAGCTAGAATAAAAAGAATGAAAAGATGCAATGTAGCTCGTAAAATGAATCGTGGCTTTTCTAAGCTTTTCAAGCGTGAATAAGACCAGACATTTTCTATTTTTCTTTACCACTCCATTTCGTTTCAGGAGAACGGCAAAACATTGTCTGCAAAATCCCGAGTTCCATAATGAGTCACATTAATTTGAATGCATTTCATGAATTAGAACAGAATATATCTTATATTTTTAACAAAAATTTCATTAAATTAATTTTCAAAGTGTATTGATCTAGCGGAAGGGTTTTAATGTATTTCTGAAGAACACTTCCAATTTTTAAAAAGCCTTATAATTTGTTTATCCGTTTTTAAGCAACTTAAAAGTACTGAACACACTTTAGCATTCTAAGTAGTATTTGTAAGTACACAACAGTATCATTTTTACGTAGATTTTTTTAATCAAATGTAATTGTTACTCATATAGATAAAGTTACAAATGAGCTGTTTTACCATATTAATAACTAAAGTGTTGAAAAATTATAAAACATGAAATTTTATACTCTTTTTACATAAATAAATGCTAATATATTATATATATATAGATTTATGACACACCCTATTGCGCGCCATTTATTATTGCATTTAATGTCATGTACTTAGTGCATTTGTAGTAGCTTTTCAATAGATTTAAAAATATTATTTAAATGAAATTTTAATTTAATATTTTATTTTCAGCGTTTATTAAAACAATATAAAATATACGAATGAAACTAAAATTTAAAATGTTTATACTAATACACATGCATAAGTTCTTTTTTAAAAGTATTTTACTATAAACCTAATCTTAATTTTCAACGTGAACATAATATTTTTAATGAATTTATAAAATTAAAATTTATATAAAAATGGTATTTGATTTCAAAACTATACCGAAATTAAACCCATTAAGGCTGTTTCCTTCAAATATAATCTAAAATTAGTTAAATTTCTTTTAAAAGCATATATTACAGTTTGTTAAAAAGTACCAAGAATTTTTTTATGTTATTAATTTGACTAATAACTTAATGGAATATTAATAATACTATAAAAACTTTAATGGAATATTTTTTTGCCTATTTAAAATATAAAACAAATAATTACATTTAACTAGTAAGCAGATTTATGTAATTGTGTAATTTTTTATTCCATTTGAACTGTGATAACTTTAATAATATACAATTATTGCATAAAAATACTTAAGTGGTTTGCACCAAGTAGAAGTTTAATGTATAATATTCATGTAAAAAAAAAA
>JAPDSC010084032.1:0-13432 GCA_026290005.1 Latrodectus geometricus | reverse complement strand
GGATATTATATGGGAAATATTTAAGCTAGCAAGCTTTAAGACAACTGGATAGTTAGCCCTTTTAATTTTGTTTAACTATTTATGGATTCGATTCTCGCCTCGTATTTGATATTTTCAGTGGCTTAGAATCTTTTAGAATATAGGTTGTAGTTTAGCCACCAAAACGTGCCTAACAAAACCATTGACCAAAATCATTCAGCTTATAGAATTTTTGAACAAATATCAAATGGTAAACTCTACTCCAAGCTAATAGTTTCTTTTCATACCACACCAGTAGAAAAACATTGAAGTTCACTAGCCGCATCGATTAGCCCATTAGCCGCAATAAGGCCGGAAACCGCTACTCATTTTATTGTTACCCATTGGGCACCTGTGAACCAAGTCACGGAGGTACGAGTAGCATCGCCCACGTCACATCACACCATCACAAACCCGTTTATAGGGCGGGCCACATTCATCTATCATCTGAAAAAAGGACAAGACACACAGAGAGAGGAAGAGAAAGTACATCCATGCGCGAGCCGGGATTCGAACCCAGGTCCTCCCCATACGTAATCAGTTACGCTAACCAATAGACAGGTTGGGCGGCACACTGATATATATTAAATATTAGATTAATTAGAGTTTAAAAATCCACTAGAAACAAACTAGTTTAAATTTTATTTGTCTTTTCTCGATTTTTAATGATGAGACAAATTGAAATTACATTTATTTATTAAAACATGTTTTCTCTCCCCTTTTCTGTTAATCAGGATGCTTAATAAATCTAATCATTTCTTGATTTTTTTTAATTATGAATAAATGATTCAGTCGAAACTTAGTTATAATTTGGTTCCATTCCGATGCTTGATTTTTTTTTATAAGCATTCATTAATTTTTATAAGCATCATTTACCTTATAAGCATCCATTCCAGATGTGCGAAACAAGATGCTGGTTTCACAAGGTGCTGGATTGAAGGGGAAATTCTGTACAAATTTCTTATTACAGAATTTCACCTTAATCCTTCATTGATACACTTGATGATGCATTATTTTTACTTTCAGGGTGATACATTACTTTCATAGAATTGAGATGAAGTTATGTCTATATTTTTTCTTTTAAATATATTTCTTCAAGTTATTTATTTTATCTGTGAGGCAGTAAGATCAGTCATTTTAATTTAAATAAAGCTTAAGTTAAAGTGTTATAATTAGAGTCTGATATAGAATTCAGATTCATTCTTTCTAATTGCTTACTTATGTTTAGGTTGTCGACAAGCTACAATAATTTTGCAAATTTTAAATATAAAAAAATTAGATAGGTAAAATATTTTTTTACCATTTTATATTTACTGACTAATCAGGGAAAACCTTACTGAGAGGCTTTACGCATTTTAAATGTTTATGAAACCTAATAGTTAGAGAGGTGTATAGAAGAGTTTCAAAACTAAACCATTTGTCAATATTCCAAATTATGATGCGTGTGATGATATTGGATCCCTTAACTAAGTATCAAATTTCATGGCCCCTCCTTATTGTTATATGTGATTTATGGTTTGTTTAATGGATTTTAAGTTGAATTATTTCAATAAATTATTTATTTTAAAAGATCTGAAAAAAAATTCGCAAGTGTTGGTCTAAATGAGTAGTAGCAGGATCGTGGTCTTTGGTGTGATAAGTTCTATATTTGATCCCAACTTTGGTTGAACAATAGGTAAATAGTGATGCGTTTCTAATTTTTACGTGCACTTCTGTGAAAAAGTTTAGTTTTATTAGAAGAAATGAACTGTCTAACGGTTAACAGTATTGCATGCACTTCAATACCAACAACGTGAAATTTCCTCCTAGAAGGGGCTTTTCGTAAAAGTGGGCCTTATTCACTGTCAATAGGGAGGATACCAAGAAAACTCTCAAGCACCAACCCTGACAGGCATGCAAATTTAGGTCAGAAGCGCACATCCGCAGTTCATTGCTCAAGCGTGGTTAGTATTAAACTTCAGAATTTCCTCCCTAAATATTTCTGTGTTAATAAAGATTTCAGGGTTTCCTCCCTTGCAGCATATAAATACGGCTCATTGTTTTAGTAAAAAATCTTCCTATTGAGCTAACTTACAAAGACCTCAATTTAAAGTCATCTTATAACCAATACCTGAAAGTTATCTAGGTCACCCAATCCCCGATGTCAATGTATTTGAATATTGAATATTTAAAAAACTATTAATATATTTTTATTATATGATTTAGTTAAATATAGTTTTTTTTAATGCTCAACAATTAATTTTTGCTATGAGTGCTAAATAGACTAAAACCTACAGATTTCTAAATCAAATGCTTACTTAATTATTGTAACTTAACCAATAATTTTATCACATGTGACCAGAAATGAAATTTAACTAAAACAGTGAAAAATTCATTCAAATAAATGCTATATCAAGAAGAAATTTAAAAAAAATTCTTAAAACTATATCCTAATTATTATTAATTTTATTTTCCATCATAATTGAAAAGTAATAAATGATTAACAAAATATTGAAAACTAACAAAATTAAATTCTCCCAAAGTAGACAAAGATTGAAATGTTTAAATGAAAATTATAATTTATAGTAAAACTCCAAATTAAAGATGAAAATAATAACACGGTCTACTCAAAAATAAACGAAGAAAAACATTAATCACATTTCTTCATATACTGAATTCTTTATAATAAAATTTCCATTATTAATATTTAAACAAATGACATGTTTACATTAATAAAGTTGAAGCTGTTTTGTTAATAACATCAGTTTTTGCAAAGAAAAATATTGGATTAATTTCCTCACTTTGAAGTGAAATTTAATAGTGTATATACATGTGTTTATTACTATATATATGTTTTATAAGTGCAAACATTTATTAAAATAACATCATAAACACATAAAAAATATTAGTTATACCTTTTAAAAACTTTGGAAGCATATTGTGCAACTAAACATAAATATTTTTAAAATATAAATTAAATATTGAAAAGAGAATTTTAGCTGAATTTTACTGATATAGTAATATTTAGTGACATGTTCTTAGAAAATAGTCGAAGAAAAACTTTATCTTACTTTATTACAAAGTTTTTTATTAGTATTTGACTTTATTTTCATACATTAATTTCTTTTATGTTTGTTTCTTTTAATTTTTTTACATTATAAATTTGAACGATAACAATGAGTGTAGAGTTGATCTAATTACGAATAAAGTAAATCTTTCAAAAAAGTCAATGTTTGTTCTTTTATTTTTGTATTCTGCTTCAAAAATTCTTTACAAGGAAACTTATAAATTTTTCAGGATAAATATTTGCCGAGAGAGAGTCTTATACGTCAACATGTTTTGCACAGTATTAAAAACTTCCAATTTACAGAATCTTTATAGTTTTTTTTCACAGCAGAATTTTATCAAACATTTTTGCATTGCATAGACAATAAAAATACTCCTTATTCTTTACATAATACTCACATTCAAATCAATATTGAATACTGCAAGCATTTCAATAATAATGAAATTGAATACTATTGGAGCCAATATTCCTACACTTTCAGATTTTAAATAATGCAAGAAACTCAAAAATCATTTAGTAATTATGATTTAAATTATAAGATACAAATTTAATAACAAGTATAAATATATTTGTTTATTTCTTTTACCTAGTGAAAGAAAAAGTATTTAATATATTTAAAGATGGAGTATTTTTATTGATTTCTTTAATGGTAAATGAGTGGAGAATATATTATTATAGATTCTCATTACAGTACTACAGATTTCTAAATCAAGATTTTTAATCATTAAATATAGTTTTCAATGAGTTAATATTTATGAAATTGTCAAAGTATAGAGATTTTCTTTTATTTTATACTTTATTATACTTATGTAGTCTTTTGGCATATAATCCCAAAAATTTTATCTTTTCTCGTATATTATGTAAATATCTTTTTCATATTATTCCTTGGTATGCTATTTCATTTAAATATGTTTATACATATAGTCTCAAACTGCTTTCCTTTGAAAAATAAAAAATGCTGTAAAATTGATTAAAATTAAATCTTATTTACATATAAAATAAAAACTTCAGTAATATAAGAAAAGTGAAAGAAATATTAATTTGCTAAGTATTATTATTATCATTGTATTTCCTTGACTGTAAGGAGCAGTTTAATATGACAAAAGAGAACCTAGAATACCCTTCAGGAAAACCTGACAACAGAAAGCAAATAAAATTGTTCATTAAGCTTTAATAGAAATTGTCCTACAGATCTTGTCAATGAAGGCTCAAACATTATTGCTTTGAAGACAAAACTTAATTAAAATAGTTTGAATAATAATTGGCATTCAACTTTATTGAATTGACAATTTCCCATATTAAGGAACTGTTAAAATTTTTATTTAGGAAATACGGTTTTGCGGGTCTGTTTACAATTTAAAAATTCTTGAAATTCCAAACAAAAAAGAACTGAATTGTGTTTTAACGAAATGGTATTTAGATTTTGAGTTTATAGGTTTTATCAGCTGTTAAAGATGTTTATTTTTTGTTCATTAATAAATTCATATTTATTTACTAAATTTATTTTTTATTATTAATTTCGGTAAAATTTATTACATCAATAATATATACCAACAAGGGAATGTGTATTTATAAAGCAAAATGTAACATTGAGTATTAATACAATATTGCCTGAAGTGATTATAGGAATAAATTTTCCAAGAAAAAACATTTGAAAATACTGTAAAATTTCATAAATAATAATTTTTTAAGGCTGTGTTTTGATGATAAGAAGAATAGAATAACAACGTTGTTATCATTTATACTAATAACGTTTCTCAAATTTTCATTTATTATTCCCTTTTTAAAATTTTGCATTTTAAAAGATATAATAATGTTTGCATATTTAGCTGATTCATCAAAACAAAGTTATCCTGTTTGAAACACACAAGGATTTAGACACATACACATATATACTGAGAGAAAATAAAATACCATAGCCGTGAAAGAGCTATTCTAGGTCTAGGCAAGATCAAATACAATAAGTGTATAAATATATAGGAAAGATTAAGTCTATTTAAAGTTTGTATAATTAATTAATAATACTCCAATAATACACGCATATTGATCATGGTAACACTGTACATGTGGTACTGTTCCGATGAAAAAATCACATTTTCTTTCAATGAACTATCATATGCATTCATCAGAATATAGATTAAATATGACATTTTAGTATATAGAATGTTTTTAAAAAGAGATGTAGAAAAATTTATCAGTGAATGAATGAGTTTAAACAGGTCATATTGAAGGGCAACAAAAAACTTGGTCTTAATGAGTAAAACTAGATGAAAATCTAGAAAGAAAAAAAAAACAAAGAAGAGATAAGTCTGAAAATATCGTGCAACCGCATTTTCCTGGATCTCACCAGATGGATCTTTTGTGGAAATTTAATCTATTATGTAGTATCAATAATATCCGTTACTTTGTAAGCTAAGCTAACATTATGCATTAAGCTAAGGACATTATGCAACAAACGTCATCCGAATGCTTGCTTAGACACCTATTATTTTAAAAATAATACTATTTTAGGACATGTCTTTACAAACCAATAAACAGGAATGCTTGCAGTATTGATTATGGACAACTCTTTCTCAATATCTTTTGGATTCTTTATGAATAAATGTAATTGATGAGAGGGAAAATTATCATATTCCTTTAAATATACAAAGATATAGAGTATCTCACTGCATCTGTAACAGATATTAAAGCTCTTATTTGTGTAGGGAACTGTGAATAATCGATTACTTGCGACAACTTCAAGCCAAATGCTGTGTGGCATACTCTCTCACGAACATAGCCGTATGTCATTCTAGACTCCATTGGAGAGTGGGATGAGTATACCTTGTTTATTCCATCAAAACTATCAGACATGTCTGAGTTTTTATGATTATCGTTGCTATTTAAAAAATGGCTTGATGTTCGATGGAATCGAACTTGCAAAATGTTACCCAATTAAAAAATTCGTATTTATATCTGACTCACATTTGGATAGTGATTGTCTAAGAAATTAGGAATAATTTCCTCACTATTCACCGCATTTTTACAGCAAATGTTTGTTTTGGTAAGATGAAATATATTGTGTTGCCATTCCTGAGAAACATTCAACGAAGTTTTTTTCAACAAGTTGATGCTTACTACATATATCTTCTATCATCTGATGTTTTACAAAGGGGGTCAATATGCAACTTTGGGTGACCCTACCATCTTTGTTTTACTGTGTGAATCTTAAAAATGACTAGATGAAGAATTCTCATCATTCACAACCAATTTTAACTAATTTGATTGATCATGTGCAAAATGCATAGAACTCCATCTAATAAAACATCATTTCTATAATATCTAAACTATACCATTAACCTTAATCAAATATGTATGATACATTGACAAATGCTTTAAATGACTTTCAATGTTTTCAGCTCATTTCTTTTCAGTAATGAAATTTCCTTTTCTAACAATATATATGCATACCAAAACCCAATTTGAACAATAGGTCATATTTAAGATTGTTCTGTTTAGCAAATAAGGGGCCATACAGTAACTAACAAATAAAAAAAGAAACGTCTATTCATATATTTCATTAAAATTCAAATATACATATTACCATTCTAATAAAAAAGTGTGAGCATAAAAGACATATATAGACATGTCTTCTTTATATGTACTTGTTCTTTTTACACCACATATTCGAAATTCTTATTTAGTGGAAATTTCTATTAGAATTTCTTCGTATTTCCTGTGTTAAGTGCTACCAATAATCTTTTGTAAATATTTTTGCCACTTGCAGCTTAACTAGGACTTCCTGAATTGAGATATTTTATAGGGTAGCAGAACATGGAATTATTACTTGTCGATCAAGAGCGATGACCATATATCACCAGCGTTCAATGTCTTGGAATAACAAGAAGACATTAAGTGGAGATATTTTTCCTCTTCTTCCTTTTTCACTGTTTTTCCTGATGGAGACTTTTGTTCTTCTTTCTCGCACTTCATTCATGTGTGATTCCTTTCCATTCTTTTATACTCTTCACTCTCTCTCTTTTTTAAGAATGATGAAAGATTGGTTCAGGATACAGGAACAATCGCCAAAGCAATCGTGTTCCGCGCAGATGCATTTCTACAGCGCAAAGGGAAAAATCAGATAGAGGAAGAAACTGGAATTTGATCGAATACAACTCATTTCTCTGTTAGAAAGATTTATTCCTTGGAGAATTCCTTTCTTCCACTTTTATCGAGCAATCTTTTATTTCCGAATTAGCTGAGAAAGCGAAATCGTATCGAGAAAGCTATTGATTAAAATGTGATGCTTGTTTTGTTGTTTCCAAAGTATGAAAATTTGTTGGTTAATGAAATTTTAGATTAAAGGGGAATAAAATATTGGAATTATTATTTTGCATTGACATTAAATTCCCAGTAGATTTCTGTTAAAATATAATATTAGCTATTTGTAAAATTGGGCTTTGTAAATAATTGATTTGTTGATATGTTATGTCATAAGGCGTTTTATTAGGTCACCATATAAGTTAGTTTAACTACATTATTTTTTGGAAAAACATTTTTCATGAAAATAATATTATTTGTGCTTTACAAAATTTTAATTCCCCAGTGTTTTGAGGTTCTCTTTACTTTAACAAATTCAATGAATGGTTTAAAAGTATTTGAGTTTTAGGATTTTTAAGAAGGATTTTACAGGCATCAGTTTCATAAAATGTTTTCACCTATTGATTATAAATGTAAGTATGTGTAATTTACACATGTATTAAATATAAAATGATTTTACACATGTATTAAATAAAAGATGAATAAATTAAAGTGATAACACCTCATTTCTTCTTTTATTTGTATACTTGTATTTGAATATATATTATAATGCATAACAATTCTACAATTTATTGTTTTGCTTTAATTATGTTCAATTGCTTAGAATTTAAAATTTTTGATTCTGTTCGAAAATAATGAAGTAACAACTGTTTCCTCATCTTAAATATTTAATTGTATTACCCTGAAGGTTCTGTAAAAGTTGTTTCACTGTGAATAAAGTCCTAAAGCAGGAAAGATTTGTGTAGACAAAAATAAAAATTTATTCGCTTCAAATTATTTTTTTAATTGAATTTATATAATGATAAACAAATTAATAACATTAATTTGAAGTTTCAATAATTATTTTTTACATTAAGTAGAGAAACATTATTCACTTATAGAAATATTTAAATTTGTTGTGAAAATATTTCAAACCTTAATCTTTTTACCTTTGGATATGCTGTAAATGTTGTTTTATTGCGATATAAGTTTCAAGGCGGGAAAGATTTTTGTAGGCAAAAATATAAATTTATTCACACTCAGTTATTTACCTATTGATAAACAAATTTATAAAATAATTTCATATTTTCTTACTTAATTTTACATAAGGTACAAAAATATGGTTAAGTTATAGAAAAATTTACATTAGTTTTTTTGGAAATATTGTGAAACTCATTTAAATTAATAACTCGAATTAATATTATTAATTTTACTAATTAATAAAGAAAATAAGTTCTGATATATTTATTTCTGTAAATGTAAGCTAAAAGTTTCTTCACTGCGGAAAGAATTTATAAAAAAAGGAAAAATTTATGAAAGTTAAATAAATTAATCCAATTTTAAGTAAAATTTTGGGATTTTTGTGATACTGAATTAATATATCAAGTGACAAATAAATTAAATTAATATAGCATCTCTTGTAATGTATTTTAAATTACTGATTTCAAAAATTTATAAATAGTTAACTAATTCAAAAAGTATACCAGAAAATACTTATCCATGATACTAAATCTATTTATTTACTGAAATATCAATTTCTTTTGAAAGAGTATCAAAAGCAAGATTCAGTTCATTTTAAGTTTAAAAATTGTAACTATGAGATAAAAGTATTTTTGAAATACATAATAGTTGTATTTAATTTCTAAGTAACCATTTTGCTTCTTAAGATTCTTAATGAATCAGCTGGAAATTGTTTGGAATCACTGGTATATTTTGTCTGAACTATATTTTAATGTGTTACTTCTTATAATATAATACATTATTTACAATGTTTAAAATATATTTTATTTAATGAAACTTTTTGATTTGAATGATAAAGAAGTTAAAATGAAATGGGGGTATTATTAGGGACTTACGATGTTAAACTTATTTTATGATTTTGAAATTTAAAATAGTAACAAATATATTTATCTTAAAATCTCTTTTGATGTGATGTTTACCTTGTATTTATGTATTCCATTTAAGCAATTATTTCCTTTAAATGTTGAAATAATTGAATAAATAGTGAATGTATTTATTCACAATATGGAGTGGTATTAACATTAAATACACTGGTTGTAATAAATTAAGTAAAATAACAAAAATGAAGATAATTCAAAAAGTAATGCATGAAATTTAAAGAAACTTATTCACATTTTATGCAACAAGTAGGGAGGTACAAAATAGCATGTAAGGAAATCACTTGACAATTCTGATTTTATAAAAATTAGCATATGTATACGATGGTAATATGCAAAGCATAAGCTTGGTATAAGAAAATAACTTTAGTATGGGGTATGAAACCCCCGAGAAGCAATACAACACCTGCAATGATGTTTGATGCTCTCAATTATGAGATCTATTAATTTTGTTTAAAGTATGAGCCGTTGTTCTTATAAAGCAGTTGAAAATGAGTCTTGGGTCTTAAAATGGAGATAGAGAGCAGTTACATGTCGTCCTAGAATGTCCTAAATATGCTTCATTGGGTTAAGGTTCGATGATCGAGATGGCACATCGCGCGCTCATTTGTTTCCTTCCCAAGATAAGCATCCATGATGTGAACCCTGTGTGGCCTCGCATTATCATCTTGTAGCAATAAGTTAGCAATTGCTAGTTATTGCCCAGTCATAAGAGTGCACATAAGCATCCCATTTGTTACCTCTATAAGTGTGAACTTAAAATCCTCGTGGGAAAAGACATGGAGGTTTGTGCGTCCAACGAGAGAGATACCACTTCAAACACAGATGCTTCCCATTCCGTATGTATCTCTTTCACTGATGATTGAGGGATGAAACAAGTTCCACCTTTTCTCAAAATAAAAATATACCTTATATCGCTTTCGTATGGGGTACCTATATACCTTATATCGCTTTCGTTGATCGTGCGTCCCGTGGACATGTTAACGTGCCCATTGTAAACGCTCCTGCCTATGATGTAAAGTGAGTAGGCAGAAACGTTCCTGCTTATGGCGTGGCGTAAATGTTTGCCTTGAATAAAGACAAAGTTATTGAAGTCTGGGACTCAAGGGTATCTGGATGCCAACAGTCTCGATTTTGCAGTTCGAGTTTCGAGTTGCGGTTCTAATCCTTCCTACGCATAACAAATATTGGTATCGGCACTGGTGGTAGCGCGTGGTCGTCATTGGTTGAACATACATGATGCCGAATCCGTGGTTAACATTTGTTGCCCAAGTCCATGAATCACCGACGGCAACTTCTATCTGACTTTTTCTTGTCTCTAGTTTGATAGCTTGTTTTCAAATTTGTTGGGTAAAATAATGCCTAGGGAGCATTGTTACAATTATGCAATACCTGATTTCTAATCTCAAATACGTAGCAACAATTGCCACCTTGCATTGAGACATCCATTTTTATGCTACTCACAAATGATGTATTCCGACAGAAGTGCCAATATTTTGCATAATGGGCTATAGTTCACCCCTCTTTGCTTATCAACATATTCAAACTGCATTGATATCTTTTGGAAAACTTATTGCTAATTTTTCCTTAATTTTTGGTAACCAGTGTATAATTGATTACATGTTTAATGTGTAGTTTATTGATTTGTTTTCCTTAGAATTAGGATTTATAATATTTTCTTAATTCTTATTTTAACAATATTTTCAATTTGATTAATATTTATTCATTATTTACAATTTTACTATTTAATCAATTTTGTTAGTAATTTAATAGTTAAAACAATTTGAAAAAATGACTGATTGGTGACATTTAAAATTTTGAATAATAATTTAAACAAATTTACGATCATTTTTAGATTTGCACGATTTAAAATATATACGTAATTTTTTTTTTTTTTTTTTTTTTATCATTTTCAGCATAATTTTTTATACACGTGTCACAAATATAAATTAATTGAATAATTATTGAAGGTGGTGATTTCTAGTGTAAAATCTCATTGTTTTGGTTATTTATTTGTTTTATACGTTTTTTACTCGTAACACTTTATATTCTCAGATTTCTTACAATAAAAAGTGTTTAAACGCTTATAGTATAATCTGAATTTTATAAAATATAAATTGCCAATTTTTAATCTAAATGCTATATTACCTTGATGTAACAATATGTAAAAGTATACTCTTGTTGAATGCATTGAAAAAGACTAAAAATTGATAAACTTAAATGTCTCTCTCTCTTCATGGTCTGCAATTCTATGAGTTGAAATTTTCTTGATTTCATTTCGGAAGCATTTAATAAAAATAAAAATTTCTTTTTTTATTAGAAGCTCATTTGATCTACTATTTATAATTATTCTATTAAAATTGTTATATTTTAGTACTATATGTTAACAATTTGTGTATAACATATAAAAGAAAAGTACCATACACGATAGTCTACAGCCATTTTCACTAAAAGAATGCTAAAAGAGAGAAAAAAGAAGTTTAGTTCTGTATCTCCCCAATTAATGTTCTGGGAACAATAAAGCCTTTCTTACCGATTAATAAGATTTCCTTTGAATCGATGTGACATCGTAGCAAAAAACAAGGCAATAGCTATGAAAGAGCAGATAAATGAGGGTAATTATCCATTGAATTATCTGCTGCATTCAGTGGTAAAACTCAACACATCAATAACATATTTTGGCTGTGTTTTTTCAATGTTTTAACTCATATATATTGATTAAATTATTAATGTTACAGTTTGAATTGTTTCATTTTTTTGCAGCTCAATTTTTACTTTCTTGCTATAAAAGGATGATTAAACTAAAATCTGAATTTTAAAATAAATTCTGGACTGTTATAATGAATGCCCAAAATGTTTGTCGTATTTATAAAAATTAAACTGACATCGGTACTTTAAATTCATGTGACATTTTTTGTAAATTTTTTACACGTTTTACATTACTTACAAAACAACATATGAATTTAAAGCAAAAATTCACATTTTAAATTTTATAAATCTGTTTTAGATGTATCAATAAATAATATTATTCATTAACTAAATTCAAGCAGGAATATAAAAATATTTGGAAAATGTATACTTCAAGAGTGCCCTTGGCTAAAATTGGTGATTTTATTTTTCGCCAAGCATGTTTGAGAAAACAAGATGGCACTTAATACACTGTGATATGATTCACAGTTAAAATAATTATAGATAATAATTAAAGATTGAATAGTTATAGAAAATAATAATACGCCACTAAATTAGCGAGAATTTAAAATACACCCCCAAGTATATGCTCCCGAATATTTAATTACATTTAATGAATAAATAATAATATTTATGAGAAGTTTTTAATCCAGAAGAGTCTTTATTTTGAAATTTTCTGTCTAATCCATCTCTTTTTTTTCGATTGTTATTAAATCTATTGATCCATATTTCTCTGTTTCAATCTTTATTCCTAAATATTTTGTTTCATATTGTTTTAAACATGCTCGGTACGATAATAATAATTTTTCAGAAAACCAGAGAGTTTTTTCTAAGCAATGAACTTTTGACATAAGTAAACCTATTTTTGGCACATTGATACTAAAAGCTGATTATAATTTCCCAAATAAATTTATATGTATTAATTATTAGTTTTAAAACAAAAACATAATGTTTGGTGAAATTTTCTGTAAAAATTATAATGATTGAGTATGAAATATTTTTAGGGATTCAATTACATTCTTTGAAGATAAATTTTGTTTAGTTATACTGTTAATATTTAAACTATAATAATACTTGGAATGTATTTGATATAAGTACTTAATATGCATTTTTTTACATTATACAAGAAAGGCACAGCTACTATGAAACTGCTTAGATCCAACAATCTAATTACCTTGTACTTATTACCTTATCCTATTTTATAATTTTATCAAGTTAAAGAAATGTAATTCTAATTATATATAATCTAAAAACATTAAGCTAAAATTGTCATTAATCTATTTATATAGTTAAAAATAAAAACAATATAACTGAACTTTTTTCTAAATGCTTTAATAAATTATAAAATTAATTTGATTTATTAAACGAATAAAGAAATGACATAAAAATGATAATTAATTGATTAGTTGTTTTATCCTAAAATCTTTTCATTATGCCGAAAAATCTCTCATAAGGAGATATTATCCGTTAAATAGAGAAATCTCTTTAGGATATTAATAAACCT
>JAPDSC010084022.1:312833-337596 GCA_026290005.1 Latrodectus geometricus | reverse complement strand
GCGGTTAAATGAATTGTAAATGCTTACAGCAGAACAAATGTAAAAATAGGACAGACAATATATCTATCTACCTATATATATATATTGTCTGTCCAATTAATATATATATATATATATATATATTGATTTATAATTTCTCAAAATGGGTTATATAGAAGAAAATTATAAATGGTGTATGAAATTCTAAAAAATGATTTCTAGTATATATAGAAGAACAAAATCGATATTTTAATACTAGAAATATCGATTTTGACGCTATCGATAAAAAAAGGATTTATTCTCATTCGAATTCGTCTTTTTATTTTATTTCTGAAAGCTTCGATTCAATATAGAATGAGTACTGTTCTAGTTCTGAGGGACACTGAAGAACTTTGGAAAATAAGAAATAAAGAAATGCACTCGCTCAAAGTTGCAATATTTTCATATTACGAAGAAAGTAGCGTAAATTTATTTCAATTCCACGAGAATGACAGGAAATTTCAAGAATAAAGTTTCCCAGTGCATAAAAGGGAAACTTTACTGAATACTAATAAAAAATTATTTTAAAAGAAAAAGGCAAAGCGGAAGTTAGATTTTTGTTTTAAAATGCGAAGTTGCAGTTAATCCTTTTCTTTTAAATCACGTCATTTTTTAAGAACACTAAAAAAAAGTAAGAAAAGAAAAATTCATCGATTTTTCAGCTAGAAAAAAGTATTCAAAGAAAGAAAATCAATTCACTTTTCTTTTCTAGGAAAGAAGAGGCGCAAAAAAGTTTTAAAGGGTAAAAAAAGAAAAATAATAAGTCTCACCTGAAAAGGAGTTTAAAGAGCTTTTCGGTTATAAAAATTTCAAAGTGATCTTTATAAAAGATGACACGTGTTGCAGATAACAGGAAAAAAATTAGTACACCGAATAAATAATTTTTCATTTTAATACCGGCCAGATTAATGTTTTCATTCATTAACTAAATAAATACTCCGCTAACATTTGCCTATCAAAAACGTAAGTAATAATATAAAGAAAAGATTTTGAAAGGATACCATTAAATCTTTTAAACTTTATTTATAAACTAAATAAATTTTTGATTTCATGGATTCTTATCACAATAGACTAAAATGTAAATCAATATAAAACCAGTTTACCATTCACACCCAATTATGTGGTTGTAATTTTTAGTTAATGGCTTAATTCCCACTAATATTTTAGTGATTCGTTAGTTTGAATCGAGTTCAAGTAATGAAGCTGATATACAATCAGGTACCATTCATTTCAAACTTTCATTTCTAAAAATGGAAGTGGAGTTAAAACTTAGATCTCAACAAAATGATTCGAGACGGGATTAGATAAGGAATCACCCAACTTTTCATCAATTTCTTTAGCAAAAAATAAAAAATAATATCGAAGAAAGAAATGAGGAACATTCCTAAGCAAGCGCGGCTGGAATCGAACTCGAAGACTCACCATTATGAACAGGGCAGTTCTAGTAGTAGGTATTATGAACTTAAATATTCACATATACACCCAAATACCATAATATACACCCATATACCATAATATACACCCAAATACCATAATATTTGCTTGTATAGTTGTGATGTTTAGCTTTTTGTATTAAAGATTTTGTTTTTTAACATAATAGCCCCGTTGAGCTTTACATCAAATTTTGTTATAACATAAAAAGAGAATATCAATCTCTTAAAAATGGTAAAATTCAAAAGTCATGTTCTTCACATGTAATTTTCCTATAAAATTTTGGCGTATTGCAAAGAAAACCAAATACCCATTTTGGTATAAAATAAAGTATGTCAAATGATAATACGATATGAAAGTCTATCAATCAGAATCACGAAATACGATAAAATAATGGCAATTCAAGTTCAAGAGATGATTTAATTATGTATTCTTAATTTAAAGAATTTGCATTGACTTAAAATTGATATTTCTTTATTGATTATGCAGGAGAAAGGAATCTTAATTTGTTTGGAAATAAAAAGTTAATTAAAAAAACATTCCAGTACACACACTATCATTTTAAATTTTGTATCACCAAAGAAACAAAAACCAAACACTTATTTTCCTTTCCACCCAAAACATTGGATTCACAAAAAAGGCCCATCACTTGGGAAGGTTAAAATATTCAAAATAACACACTTAATCAAACCGGGAGTTTTACTATCATTATTTATGTAATGGATGCATATGCACCATCACCAGGGAAAAAAGATACAGTCCAAATTGCAGGAAGCAACCAGTCTGCGTATCCGATGCATTGTATAACATCACAATAAAATTACATTATATCCCGAAAACATTACATTAAGGCATATGGACTAGAAGGGCAGGCAAAGTGCGCTACATTAATGGCATTGAAGTCAAGGCAGCTGGCCAATTGGGCGAAGGGAAGCTCAAGCTGAGAGAAAAAGAAGGAAGAAAAGATCTCATTTCCTTTCCCTTTATTATATCAATTGGCTATCAGAAGATGGGGCCACATCATCTTCCCGCTAACTCAAAGCGGAAGCGTTTCTCCATTCGAAGAAAAGTGGCGCACGGTAATTAAATAAAACTTCCATTGGCTGGATAAAAAAATTATATACATATAGAATTCATAAATTATTTAACTCTAATAAGCAGCTTCAAGCTAGCATGATTACAATAAAGTTGGAAAACTGGTATGAATTTCAATAAAAAAATAATATAACGCTAGTATTTATCTTACAAGTTAATAAGGG
Source organism: Latrodectus geometricus (assembly GCA_026290005.1). Taxonomy (NCBI): domain Eukaryota; kingdom Metazoa; phylum Arthropoda; class Arachnida; order Araneae; family Theridiidae; genus Latrodectus; species Latrodectus geometricus. Next base: position 334,888 of record JAPDSC010084022.1, on the reverse strand, counting down.
ATTTGACATCACGTATGAACTCTTCCAAAGGTGGTATTTTAATGACCACCGCATAATTGCCTCGGGAGGAATTCTCAGTAAGCCGTATTCACAGGCTGCACGGGAGGAAACCCGGGAAACTCCCAAGCACCCACTCCGACAGACGAGGAATGCAACATTCGTCTCCCGATGCTCAACAGTGGCTGAGACCTTTTACTTTGAAGAGCAGTGGTCTATCATTAGACCCTGTTGAGCCCTCAATTAAAAAATGACTCGAAATGGGGAATATGAAAATAACTTAATGCTCCAAGGGATCCATATAAATAAAATTTTTAACCCATTTGTTCACCCTATTTTAGTTTGGAGTTGAATAGGAAATGGTTATTAAAGATAAAATTAAACTCATATCAGAAGTTTAATTTTATCTTGAATAACCATCTTTGACTAACTTAAGAACTGCATCATTTCAAAATTTTGATTTTTGTAATTAATATAAAATTTCGCTGATTTTGACTTGTTTGTGATGCAATATAATTAATTTAAGTAATGTAATTTTCTTTCCTCCGGACTCTTTTCACATCAAAAAAAAAATTTATTCTCCCTTTTATAAAAATGGTCTATGAGGTATGCGTTATAATTGAGTAAGAGAAAAATATTTATGATACTTTTTTCTTATTTATGATGGATTCTATTTTCTATCGGAATTTCCCCCGTGTCAAACTTTTTTCTCCGTCTTAAATACCGATAATTATTATTCATTTTTATTTTCCAAAAGTATTGTTTTATCCTTTGCAGCGAACGTGATTTCGACTTTTCCATTATGACGCTAAATGGAAATGTTTTGGAACGAATGAAAAGAAACCAGACAGCAAAATTTAATAACTATGTAACTAAAGGGATTTTTCAAGCAGATGACTTAATTTGATTTGTTTTTCGCTTAATTGATTCATAAAACAACATTTTGTGATACAAAACATCATTTTCACACGTTTTTAATTGTTATTTTGTATTGTGTACAGTTTTCAATGAGTTAAATTGCAGAATTATGTTAAAAAAAGAGTTTTGTTATATTTTTTTTTACTGTATTAATTTTAAAGTTTATTTTTACAGGTTTTAACTAGATGAAATCACAAAATATTTTTTGTAATGTGTACACTTTTATAAGTTAAATGTTCGACAGGGGCTGGAACGAACCCATGACCTAGTCCTTCAAAAGCGGTTCATACGAGTACACCAGAAAATCCTGAAATATTAGCTTTCCAGCTTGAAGATATAGTACAGAAAATACCACAACAAATGCTTTCAAAAGGATTTTAACATTTGCCACCGCCGGAGAGGACTTTTCACAGATAACGGATCGTATTCACACGTGTCGCAAAAAAAAAAAAAAGGAAACTCTGAAAATTCCCAAGCACCTATTCCGACATATGTGTATACAGTATTAGTAAGTCAGGTCGAACTTAGGACCTTTTACTCTGAATAAACATTTCGGGTTCCTACATTGAACTAGAATATTTGCATTGGTTCAGTATTCGCTGTAAGCCGTAAGTCCTGTCCAATTAGTACCAAAAAATAGAAAACGCAATTAAATTTAAAATAATTTAAAATTTCGATAAATTTAACTGGAAATAGGGAAAATGTGAACTCTTGAATTTAAGCTGGGTGACGGTTTATCAAATCATGCATTCATGAGTCAGGTAACGGGTTTATAAGAATTACCCAACTCTCTGTGTTATATCTTCTTAGAGTGGAGATGAGACACGCTCCAAGGATTTTCTTTAGGAATAAACACTTAATAAAATAAAACCTTTCCCAATCAGTTGGAAAATATAATGAAAGATCGTTTCAACACAAATAGATATTTTAATTCCCTGTATTTGGAAATGTAATATATTGTATTGTGTCTTTTCATTCTATTATATTTAGGTCGAATGAGAGAGATAACCTTCGTTATTGTTCAATATTATTTTAAATTACACATTTTTTGGTCAATAACAAAAAAAAAATTTCAATTAAAAAAAGGAAAATGTTGATGTTTTTTTAAAAAAACATTTATTTGATTTCAAAGCTGGAAAATATATAATGGACATTTCCTTTAAATTTTCTGTAATCTGTTTTGTTGACATAGAAAAAAGACAAAAATAGAATATAACGAAAACGAGTAGTGAAGATTTTTGAAATGATAAGATAGCTTGTAACTTTTATGATAATTATCTTAATGAATCAAATCAAGTTTTAATTACACTTAAATTAGACATACTATAAAAATATATAAAACACGAGAATATAGTCTTTTACCAACGGAAAAAAAATCTCTCTGGACTATAGATCAGCAGAGGATATTTTATATAAAAAAAGCATTTTCAACAGTTTTCAGCCGTTGAACCATTCCTAATGCTATATGAAAAAATACCGATTAAAATTGTCTTTTTTTAAATAAAAGAAAATATATTAGATAAAATTTGAATCACTATCACAAGAGCAAGTGATGCAAATAATCGTGATGATAAAAACAAAGCATACACAAAAAGATTGCTTGAGACGAAGAATGAAAGGAATAAAAAAACTGAGATATTTTTAATTTCTTTATTTCAAATAACGAATATATTTTATATGCTTTAAAAGAAGAAAACTTAAAAAGAAAACACTTCTCTCTACTACCTTTATTTGCTTCTATTAAGTAACTGCATTACAGAGTGTGGTATAGTAGAAATCAAATATGAATAGAGAGAGCGAGATTACATAAGAACACAAAAAGCAATCGCGCACCATTCATTAAATCCTATCATTCCAAATAAATATTAATAATTCCTATAAAACATAAGGATAAGTTTTTAACATTTTATTTATCTTTGTATCTTATACCAATAAATATATAATAATAAAATATTTTACCGTATCGAAGCAAAAATTAAATTTTTGTCTTGAATATATATTCATCAAGAGTCGGAGAATATAATTTGTAGTTCTCGTATGCTCGAATTTCCCGAACTTCCATAAGAAGAAAAGAAATATAGGAAGAGAAATAGAGTTCGCAGTCGAATATCTGCGATAATAAATCAAATATTTCTCCCTCCCACATTTCAATCTCATTTCACGAACCTTTTCTTCCACGCACCAGCTGCAAACTTGGAAAAAAAATTCACTTTGGGGGAATTTCTCAAAATATTCTTATAAATAAATCTATGAAATTTTCTAGTTTAGAGTTTTCAATAAATAAGTAGACAATAGTAATATTATCAATAAGATGTAATAATAACAATATAGAATGTAATAATAAATATATAATAATTTTTATTCATTTTGATATAATAATTATCTTTCTTTTAATTAAAGATTTGTGGGACAAGAACATTCCTCCCCCATGAAACTTAATATAAAAATAAAAAATTTAACTGTCCAAAATGTAAATGACATTTTTCAAAAAATTTGCATTTTCCCCATACCATTCAAAAATTCTTACTTCGTTTTGGGGTTAGTGAAAGAAGAGCTCTCTCCAGAACGAAAACTCTCAGGTTCGAAACCAGGTATAACTAAATAACGGATCTAGATGTTGCGTTTCAGTCTTCTTCATGCACGTCGGTCGCAGTGGGTGTTTGGGAGATTTCTATGACTTTTGAGATACGTGAATACGATTCATGGAAAGACCTACCAGAAGGCAATTTATTCAGTGAATATTAAAATGCTTGACAGTTTAAATCTTGCTTTACAGAAGATTTAGGCAGTCAAAGCCACGATTTCAAAATTAAAACGTATGTTTTAATAAACAGTTAAAGAAACAGAAGCCGGTTGCAGTGAAAAAGGAACTTTTAAAATAACCGCATATATAGAATATACTACTTTTTTGCTTACGTTTTATAGCACTTTTTTAAAATATTTTATTCCAATTATTTTTGCTCTTCTGAAAAAATTACTTTCATTTACATAATATAAAAACAAATAGATACTTACTTAAAAATATATCATCTAATATAAAAGAAAAAGGAAATTTAACTTTTGGATTTTTTTTTTTAATCAAAAGTACTTTTCATAGAGAAAATTAATGTCATTAAAATAATGTGACAGGAATTATCGTAAATTGACAATAAATAAGCAAAAATTTTTAAAAATGAATCTTAACTACAGGATTTCTTTTGTAAAATACAAGTACTAACATTTGTTAAAATACATTGAAGCATAAAATCTTTCATAGTTATTCTTCTCCGCAATATTTTTCTTAGCTTAGAGCAATATTAAAACCTCATTTAAAGTATTGCCAACAATGAAATATATTTGATCGTTTATTTACAAAGAATGACTAAAATCACAATATGATAGATGTTAAGGCATCATCACAACACTAGATATTCTCAAACTGGGAAATTTGGAGGGGCATCTTCTCTGAGAGAATCGATGTGTCTTCAAGAGGATACACGCCACTGGCAAGATCCACAAGAGCATCTCCACCGAAAATAACTGTCAACTGGCTCAAAACACGAAACAGTGTATGGAACTCCAAGAAGACAGCTGCTGCTGTCAAACAGCAAAGGAAAGTCCTTCTCGCCCCTCCCGCCCCGCTCACCCAAGAGGGACGAAAGATGGCTTGCACCACTTTTTCCTCCAACAGCTGCCATCTGATTAGAGACGGATAACCGCCAAATCCAGAGGAAGAGACGACAGGAATCTAATGGACAATCGGATCGATTGATTTAGAGGATGCTGTAGTCATGGCAACGAGATACACAGCAGACACGCCACGTGTTTCCCCTCACCGCAAGACAATGGAAAGCGTGAAGTCGCTGGGTAAACAGGACCCGGGATCAATGTTATCAGCCACTTGAGAGAAAAGTTGACTTCGAAAGAAGTGCTCCTGCCTACATTTACTCTTTTCGGGAGAATTAGGGAAAGGATTATCAACAATCACTGTTTGTGTTTCGCAACTGACGATTCACGCGATTAAGAAGCTGTGTCGCGTTGATTCCCGATATACCAAGTATTTAAGAAATAATTTGCTTTGAGAGAAGTCCCTTCTAATCAAACATCTGTAGCACGTGGGGGGAACTCAACATCAATGAGGTTAAAAGTTGAAGCCACTGCACTTAACCTGCCACATGACGTAGGGAATTTTTAAATTGTCTTCACAACAGATAAACCAAACAGCTAAAAGCTGCTGTAAGGTTATTTTTTTATATCTACCACGTCTTGCTTGCAAGAGAACTTTCTTTAGGCAACGAACTGTATTCATGTTTTGCAAAGAAAGAAAACTCCAAAGCATTCACTTCGTCAAAAGGCCATGCTTAAAAATGAAAAGCAACATCCATAGACTGTTGTTTAGCAGTAGCTGGGAACAAATCTATTACCACGTAGAGTAAACTATGCGCCATGCTGAACTCAAAAGTAGTTTTTCATAAGCATATTCACCATGTTTTTTAAATTTTTTTAGCACTGAAGGAAACCATCTTATTTGATCCTCTAACAGTCAATCAGAGACTGGCATGTTGAGAGAACTGATGCACATTAAATATTCATTATGCATGATTATTCTTTGTTGTGTAAAGATAATGGGGGTGAGATTCAACATTTCATAGTAGCTATAAACGATGAACTATTAGGATATGGTTATATTTAACCTATTTGATAATTAATAAATACAAGCAGGAATTTCGTCACGTTATTCATGAATGCATGCTTTTGCATCATATTAAAGTTGTATAATGGCTATCCACACATAAAAATAACTTCATCGTAATTAAACTGCGAGGAATCCTACGATAATCCTCAAATGATTGAAGAATAGAATAATTACAGTCAATATTGTATATATAAACGCAGTGATAAGAGAACTGGATGACTGGTAGGTATCGCTTCGTTCCCCCCATTCACAGGTCCGAGGTTGGATCTTGGGGGCCTAGCTAGGTCGCCTCAGCCTTGCAGTGAGTCGATGAAACTGAGTACCACGCAGGTTTGGGAACTAAATACAGAGAGTTTCGGCTTAGACTGACCAATTAACCGGGACATATTCTTCGCATTGTAGGCCTTGGGCACCCATATAGGCTGCCCTGCCACTTAGTTTAAATAAGAGACCTAAAGCTAAGCTAAATTGCAAAAAAACATAGTATCCAAAATGATAAACTGAAATTGCTCATATTCAGGTTAGATGCAAAATTCACAGAAGGTGGGAATTTTCTAATAATTTCATATTGTATGTCTTTAAAATAAAGAATGTTACAGGGTTATAAAATGATTATCATACGTACCACATTACAAATTACGTTATTTGACAAAAATATTTTTTTAATAAAAAAATTCTGATCTCGAACTAGTGCAATCTAATTAATACAGTGGAAAGTATATGGAACATTATTTAAAGAACACTAAAAATTCGTAGAATACGGAAAAAAAGCATTTGAAGAATAAAATTCGTAGAATACATGGGAAATACGTATTTGGATGACAGAAAAAGCTAGAAAATAGGAAATATAATGAATTTCAATTAAAGAGTAGAACATGAAAAATATATAAAATATCACTAAAAGAGCATAAATGAAAAATGTAGAGAATATTCTTGGTATGCTGTCAACAGAAGATCTTTCATACATTGGCTTGCTTTTCGAATATATTACTATAACTGTTCCACTCAGTACCTTAAGACGGAGAATTAATCAAGCTATTCGTACCAGTTTCTTTACATAGTTTTCTTATTACAAAACTTCGATATGACGGATGGATTACGATATTTCAATATGGTTAAACCCTCTTAGAATTAGAGTTCAAACTTAAAAATATAAGGCGGATCTGAATCATTTTATAGATAGTGTCATCTTCTTGGTACTTTGTATAAAATAATCTCAATCAAAATACTTTCTTCAGAAATTTTCTCCACTAACAAACAAAAACAAGAGATTCGACTTGTTTAGAACATGTATCCTTGAAAGCAAATGATGAGAAGAAGCCGATCAATACAAATTTAAAAACAAAAAGAGAAAAAAATAATCAAAGGATCGACAGCAGAAGATGATAAATTATGCATTCAAAACAACGGCAGAAACAATTCAGCAACAAGTTATGAAGAGTTAAGTTCCGCACCGGCGGTTATTGCTTGGTGCCAGAAAGGGCTTTTTAATATTCAAAGCGTCGTTATCTGGGGAAGCCAAAGCCAGGCAGTGAAGCAAACCATCATCCACATTCCGGGCAAAACAAAGATCAAACAACCAGCCTATAAGGAAGAAATGATGAAAAAGAGTGCTAGATAAACGGGAAGATATCCTTCCTATTGATCAATCTCCAGATAGATGCCTCTCATATCTTCTTTCTTCCTTCTCTGTGGTCCACACATGGCTGGTTAGGATGGAGTGACAGCGCAGAGAGAGGGAGCATTTAGACGGATATGTCCGTCTCACCCCCCACACCCGCGTTCATCCACCCTCCGCGGGGTGTGTAAATGATGAGCAAGAGGAGTTTGCAAGGGGGTGTTAAATGAGATGGGGCTGTAAAGTTCTTTCCGAATGGATGGGAGGTGAGGGTGGAGGAAAGGCTAGTTGAATGACGTCAAGTTCTGTGACGCAGATGAATTTGGAAATGGAAGATGAAAAGAAAGAGGAAAGACTCCTCGCCATGCTGTGAGAAATGGAAAAGGGAAAATAAGTGCATCTGACAACTCGGCGTTTTAATGCCTTCTCTGATGAAACTGAAAATGCAGTCAACATGGAAGATATATCTTACACTAATAAAGAGCCGATAAAGATAAATCTACAAGCAAATATATGACCTTATCGACCGAGGGAAAAATATCTTTAGACTACAACACAAATATTTACTACACACTTCAAAACAATTATTTATATATACATATATATACACTAGTTAACGACATTACCTTTTACACAAATTTGTGCATTTATTCTCAAACGTTCAGAATAGATAAGGAATCAACGGCCTGATCTCCGATTGTTTGGAACCATATTACTGTAAGTAAACAACAAATTCTCACTTTGACTTAAAATTAACTTTAAATGAAACCGTAGCTGGGTTCATCGCGGCCTTGTTTTATTCTTCAGTGAAATGCCCCCTGTTTAATTCCAAGCACTCTACTCGGAAAATGGAAATAAATACTTCTCAAGAATAGCTTCTCCCCAATAGTCTGGTTAGTGGTTTTTGTAAGAATTTGTTGAACAAGAACTTCCAATTTTAAATAGAAGCTAAGGATGTCATAATTTTGTTGTAGTAAAGATGGTAGCTCACGTAATTTTTAAGGTGTTAAGCAAGCCAAAGTCGTTGCTTTTCTTCTGGATCCTCCTATTAAAAGTGAAACATATCTTGTTTCCACAGCAACAGGCAAACTGGCGGGAGCTATTCTTGTGGAATGACAGTATTTGTATGTAAATTTATCTCTGAGTGGCTGCTAGAGAATTTTCAGAATTATTTTCTTTGTAATGCGTAAATATGATTCTTCCTATCAAAGAAAAATCCGAGTAGAAATTATAATAAACGTTTAAAAAAAAAAAACATAGTGAATTGTAAAAAGAAAATATTTACACAAACCCTCGGCTGGAAGTGTATCCATTATACGATGACACGCTTCTTTCTAAATGAAGATATTTTAAGAAATTAATTAAAAATAAAGAACTTACTGTTAATGTCAGAACACGCAATCACTAAAATTTTGTAAAAGGAAATTATAACTTATCCTACATACGGAAGTTTAATTAATATTGTAAGTGAAAATTAAATTATATATATATATATATATATATATATATAGATACATATATATATATATATATATATATATATATAGATAGATAGATAGATAGATAGATATATAGATAGATAGAAACTTATATGCGGGATAAGAAAAATATATTCTAACTACACTTAAAAAACTTAATTTAACTTGAGGAAATTTTGATGGAGAAGTAGTAATTGAATGGAAATTGATAATTAAAGAAAACGTTAGATCAAATTATTTTTCCAGTTTTTAACAGTAGTGAGAGATATAGTTTTTGAAGCATACTATGAAATGAATTTTTTTTCCTATAAAATACAAATAATAAATTAAAAAAGAATAATAACAGGATAGTGCACAGTAATTTAAATTTATTCTTAACGGAATTTCAAAATACACAAAAATAAAATACCCTTGCTCAAAATCAAGAATATAATCAATCTCGTTCGGGTGGACTAATTCACTTTTTAAACTTTTAAGAAAAAGATTTTTACAATCAAGATTTTTTTGGGGTACACTTTGGTTGCATTTGTGGCCAATATAAAAAAAAATTTCATCAACAAAAAAAAAAAACAACTACAAGTTTTTTTTTCCCCTTAAAAAAAGTTAACTGGAAGTGCAAATAAATACGGGGATAGAATTTTAAATGTTTAAAGCCAAAAGAGAACTAGCGTTTACTTTTAATGAGTTTAATTATGGCAGATATAAATAAAACCACGGGAGCCTACTTCTTATTTCATTTTTTTGCAAAAAAGTATTTTTTTAACGACGTGAAAGTGTTCATTTAAAAGCGAAAGTGCATAAATCACAATTAGTTTAATTACATCGCTAAGAGTGCTTAATTATAATCTGCTGATTTTCGAATAATCAATTAGAAGTAAAAAGCAATAAAAACTAATGTGGTATTGATTTTTGTAACTTTTTTTTTTTAAAAAAAAGCATTATAAAATTTTTTAACCTGCAATTAATACGTGTTACATAAACATAATTGTTAGATATACACAAAATCTAACCAAACAATCAACATTAAATAAATTTTGACAAATACAATACTATTAATATAGTTAATTTTGAATGATCAACAAGCGGCGTTGCAAGTCAACGTGAGCAAGTTATATTGGTGAGTACAGCTTTACTCGTGTAAAACTTTTAGCTACACAATGAGTAATGTGATTAACCATCGTACAGACATAAATTCCAAATTTTATGGTTCCTAAGCCTTATGTGAATATTAAATGTATCGAAAAGAATTCAATAGCAAAATTTCAAAGGATTAAATGCAGTAAGTATACTTTCAATAGGAAAAATATGCTCATAATTTTGCGTACTTAAAATATTTCCTCAAATTGAGAATTGAAAACAATACCTTAAAGAATATTTTTCGAAAATGAAACTCGTGCAAGAATAGGAAATGTAACTAATTCATTGCCATAGAGAGGAATAAAAATTTTCCTGCTCAATTATCGCTCCAACAATCTCAAACTAAAATCGTTCATTCATATCGGAAAACAAACAGAGATAAACTGCAAAATAAAAGCAAAGAGTGAGAACCGTAAAAGTGTCCCACAAATGCTATCAGCGTTGTTCCTTTCTCTTTCAGTTTATGAATAAATTGAAGTTAAAATACAGGCACAAACACAGGACACTTGATAAAATCAGCATTAGTGACCGAACATAGAAATTTAATTTCCATAAGTTACATTTATCTGTTGAATTTGTTTCAGAAAATTATTTTATCTTTTGTCCTAATGCAAATTTTCCGATACAATGGAAACAAACACACTAAAAATTGATGTTTAAAAGCGGAGAGTATCTGCCGGCTAAATAACATCTGCGTATATTATTTTTTAGGTCGAAAATAATAGCCATAGATAGATCAATAAATTCTCTACTGTCAAATATTTTTAATGACAATGCAAATTTATTGAAATCTATTAAGTATAGAAATACCTGACTTTAATTTAGACCAAACTAAAATTATTTTATGAAATCGAAACTCAATCTAGTAAATGTACCACAAATGAAACATTTTCAACAGATTAGTTTCATTTATTTAAAAGAAAATTTTGCTTAAAAACGAATCAACGAAACGTATTACGTACAAAGTAGGCTGAACTTCGACCACACTAGAATTTGTTACACAGATATTAATTAAGAATAGATTAAGTTATATATAGAATTACTCTTCTCTATTTTGGATTAATCTTTTAATCAGAAATCAAACTTTAATTTAATCTTAGAATAAGTTAATATATACAGAAATCAGACATTAATTTAGGCCATATTAACTTAAAGCATTCGATAGAATTTCTAAATTCTTTTAAATTATATCAGATTAATTTATAAGACATATATCGGATTCTAATTGAAACCTATGCCAGGCCAACCATATAATAAGTGCTAATTTCCCAGTTTTACGATCTATCTCACTATCTAAAGTAAAATGCGATGAGTGAAGCATATAAAAAAATGGTTTGTGTGGACGATGCCATTTACATCACTTATTTACTTTCACACTTAAGCTATATTTTGTTAAATTTATAGTTATGCTTCTTGCGCAACAGTGGCGACAATTATGACGCCAATGTAATCACTTGGCGACAGTTAAGACAAACCCCAGAGAAAGTAATAATGTAGTGTAGTTACCAGAAAGTCGGTCAAGCATTTGATAGAAAGGAAATATAAATTATTCAAAGTAAAGGCACTTTTGTGTCACGAGATTACATAAATTCGCAACTAATGTTCACTCGCTAATATATATATTTTTAGCATAACATGTTCTTTAAAGCTAATTTCATTGGAATTTTTTTTTTATCATTGAATAAACGCAAATATTTTGGCGAATATTTTTATACTTCGATTTTTTCACCAAACATTGAAGACTGAATTTGGTCCCAATAGCAGAGATGAACCCAAAATAATGTGCGGAATTCCATTTATTTGTATAAAAATTTTATTATAAGTTATGAGTTTACAACACACTAAACAGCTCTGTATTGGCGGGGAAATAATTTTTAAATTTGTTGGTTAAACTATTAAATTAAAAAATCTTTTAAGGAATTAGAATTTGTTTTTATTTTACATCTATTGTTTTAATTGTTTCATTTCTTAAACAAAACAAAGACATGTAAAAAGTAATAAATCTGCTAAGTCACGGTGATGCGATGTTTTGCTACATGACGTCACACGACAAAGGGAAAAAATAGAACTATTAAGGAAAGGGCGTTCGAGATAGGCGGCTTTTTTATGTTTCTCGAAACCTTAGAAACGAAATAATGGCAACAACACCCCTAAGGAAAATCACAAAAGTAGATAAAATTACACGAAACAGATAATTATGCTATATCCATTTCGAGGAGTGGTTCCGATTGCTTAGCCTGTGGTAATTGAAGGATAAACTAAATTGTAGCGTTGAGTTGTTTTTGAAGTAAAAACTCACATGAAAGCTACGTTAATTTCTGGGAATGAATTAATTAATGTGTGACATTAGCAGCCGTAAATATTCGACTTCAAAAGAACAATAATTTTCAAACAACAAATGCAATTCAAATTCATAGAAAAACGTAATTGAAATATTAGCAAGATCCCAAACTATCTGAATTCTTCATTTGATTTTTGAAGCAATTTTATTCATTTTAGACTGAATGATTTCATTTCCAATGTACAGTATATTTATTCCTTGGAGAAAATATATATGTGCCGTCTCCTTCTAATTAATCTACTACTTTTCTCTGTGTAACACATAGAGATAGTAAATTTTTCTTAAATCAAAACTGTACGACTGTGCACAAATTTCCAATTATCTGAATTTTTAATTTCTAGAAATGGGTGTTATAATAATAATGTATCGTAGGACATGATATCAATACCTAAGGGGAACGAAGAAATCACGCATACTGATTCAATAGGAAAGTAATAAGTACTGAAAAATAAACAATTACAAAATCTTAAAATGTACACGAACAGAATCAAACAGACTTTCCAACAAATATTGGAGCCAAATCAGAAAAGATGAGTTCAGCAAAGAATTAAAAAAAATCCTTTTGCGTACTATATATAACAATAGGACATGGAATTTTTCAAATAAAAAGTTCTTAGTGTGAAAGATTAAATTTCTATACTTTTGACTCCGTGCAGTAAACAACCAAAGGCCACTGTAAGGCATTTTAATCATTTTCCAAAGACAATGGACCGCATTAGTATGTCGCAAAAGAGGAAAATCGAAGAAATATCCAAGCACCTACCCCGACAGATGACGTACATACAGAAAGTAGAAGCGCAACACCCAACTTCTAGTGTTCAACAGTGGTTGGGATCGAACCCATAACCTTATGTTCTAAAGAACTCTGTCCTACCATTAGGCGACAGTGAGTCAAAGGAAGAATATTTTTTCAATGCGGAAAAGCATAACTTAACAAAGATACTAGAATTATTTTTATGAAAAATAAAAAAGAATAGACCAAATATAAATCACTATTTTTATTTATCCCGTGAAATCAATAATACCTGACATATACATCAATATACAGAATTATTTGAGTATGAACGCTAATTAATCAATTTAATTAACATTCCTCTGGAAGCGTCTCTTTAAATTCATCAGTAAAAACTCATTTTCACGAGTACTTTGTAGGTCACGCAACGGTCATCACACGAGAACTTATAAGACCGGGACCTACGACTCTGAACCACTACAAACATCCACGCCAGAGACAGGATTTGGACCTTCGACCACTTGAATCGAAGACAAGAGTCCATTCAGCTGCCAGTGAGGGCTTGAAGTCTTCAGAATTAGAAGAGTTTCGTAGACTTATTCGCTAAATATCCACCTGCAAATCTTAAATATTATAGATTTATTTGAAGTGGATATAAAATATATCTTCACCATATAATAACCTAATCAGACTTGCAGTACAACTCTGAGAATATTCTTTGGGATTTGTGTCATCCTTAATTGTAGACACCAAGTAAATTTCAGCTTTACGCAAATTATCACAATAAAAATTTATTTCTAATCCCATTTCCACCACATTTGATAACAAGAAAAAAGAAGTTGATTTAATTTATACTTTTGAACCGAATCTCTATTTTCTCATTTTGTATCAAAATTGTCCCTTGACGATTTGTTTCTCAAGAAACTTCGAAAATCTCGTTCTGTCGTCGTGTCATTCGTATTTTCCCGAGACTTAAGTAACAACGAACGCTGCGATTTCCCAAGCGATTCGGTAATGAGGGGTAAAATGTGACAATTAAGTAAGAGATACCGAACAAAAGCATTTCAAAAGCCCCTTTACAGCATTCCCGGGGTGCTTTCTTTAATCTGAAGCGCTTGCTAAAAGAATGATATATCGCAGGCGATAATTTTCTCTTTCCCGAGGAGGCGACGTGAAAGTTCTTGCGAACGCGATTATCATACCTACGGGGAATATTAAAGAACATTACTCGTCCCCACGTCAGAAAGGATCGCCCCCGTTATCAAGTGAAGTTTGGGATTGCACGATGAAAAAACAAAAAGCAAAGGGATTTTACCGAGCAGATTCTAAAATTCTCTTTCGTGATTTAAAATGTAAGAGTTAAAATTAATTTAAGTAGAGAATAATTAACTACGACTTAGAGACTGTATTTTTCATCTGTTATTCATATATTTTTTTAAAGAAATATAGCCGCCGGAATTGTTAACTCAAGAGAAATTAATTTAAACAGAATTGAAAAGTTATGAGGAATGCATAAAAAGTTTTTTCTTTTTTTAAATTAAATTTGTAGAAACGAAAGACATTGAAGACGAAATGTCCCAATTCAAATACTTGAATTCGAAATCTTGCAAGTTATTTCTAACTATAAAATTCTTTTTAATATTAATAAAAACATTTTATTGGCTAACTAAACATACTAACTCGTAATTTACAGCCTGAAGTTTAAATATCAAAATATTGTTAAGCAAAAATATGAAAATAAGGTTTCAGCATAATGCTATTCTAAATATATATAGGGTCATCGTAGCGTAAAGATTAAACAAACCTCTTTGGAGTTACCAGGTTTAGTTCTGGATACGACTCAATAACAGAAAATCAGTGAGTGAACACCAGTTTTAAGGGTTTTCTCCCTTGTGACATGTGAATATGGTTCACCGTACATGGAAATAAATTATCAAAAGGGGACCGATTAATGACGCACAAACATTTTTACAACAGCTTTCAAATGTAAAGTAGTCACTTAAATAGTATCAAATTACGTGAAAATCTGATATATACAGGCATAAATGTTTAATTCTCATGAACTCAAATTATAAACATCCTAAAAATATCAACAGTCACATTTTCCAAAATTTTCAGATTTGAAATTAAATAAAAGCTTTAATTTAATTATTTACAAACATTTCATAACGTATCATTAAAGTGATTTCAATGCATTGTAAATTTTAGTTTCAATAATTTCAATAAATTCAAATTTGACATCTATTATGGGTGACAGTCTATGTCACTATCATGACGTTCGTTTAAAACAAATAGTTTTGACTATTTCAATTAATAAATCAAAAACGCAAAAGGAAGACATTTTTATTTATTTATGTGAATTACGATGTGATACTGTATGACTTCCCAAATTTGGAGTCAACTTCATTCTAAAGGAGAAATTAAACAACCAATCACCCCGTCTGATACGGAGAAGGAACAAAGTTGACACTTAAACTTGCAATTTCCTAAGCTCCATGCAAACTTCTATATTAATCCTACAAACGCCAAAATGCTAATCATCTCTCAAAGATAAAAAATTATAAAATAAATCCGACTTCAAACATTCCGAAAAAAGTAAAGAGAAAATCAATTAGGATAATCTCTTCCAAATTTTGAATGCAGAAGTGATTGCATTCAATCAGAAGTGAAACAATAAAATTTTTAATATTTACATTTTCTTTCTAAGAGAATAAAATGCTTGAAAAGCGGCCCCAATATTTTATGTTCAATGCCACACTTTAAAAGTTTTTCCAGCAGCATCTCAGTTTTTAAAATAAAAATTATCATTCATAATTTTTTTCAATATTTATAATAAAAAAATAAAAATCTATGCAATAAAATTACTAAACAAGAAATAAGAACAACATAAACAACAATAAAAAGAAATTCCGTAATAAAATATTTGTGAGATGAAGATTGCTATTAATTTATTTTTTTTTCCATTTAAACAAGTAATCATGTTGTTCCGTTTTAAATTTAAATAAATTACTTGCATAATTAATGAATTAAATTAAACCTTTCTCATAAAATGTTTAAAAATTAAAACTGCACTTATTTAAAAAATAAAGTTTTCTTTATTAAAAATCTCCATCTAAATTCTTATATTTAAAAAATTTATCTCCTATAAATAAAATCCGCATATTTTTGTAATAATATCTTCTACATACATTATTTCTATTTCACTTACTTTTATTGCAAACAAATTTTCCATTGTTTTTTTAAAGAATAATTCTACAATATATGTATATAAAAGTAAAATTAAAAAACAAACTATTCAAAGACTATAGAGGAAAACTAACATTTTAATGAATGTTATGCAATAAAAATAATTTTACTGAAAAGAAAAAAAATTATACGAATAAATTTAAAAATTAAATTAAGACACAAAAAAAAATATCTGTAAACAATAAAACATCGTTCAATTAGAGATGTCAACATACTTAGTAGTTTAAAAGAAAAGATAATCCCAAAATATATATATTGCTCAAAGTCAAAGCGAATTTTTAAAAAATATAGTAATTAAATATATGAATCTAATTGCAGTAAGTATCTTTTTCCATACTTTGCAACATGGAAAGCTATTGGTAATTATAAAGTAAGCAAAAACATTCCATTAACAGTTCAATAATGACTTTGTAACACATTAAAAGAACAAAAACAACTGAAACACCTTGTTTATAAAATTGGGAGGAAAAATAAAGTATTAAGCGATTAAACTGCCAGCCAAGTTTTAAAACTCAAACTGTCATTAATATACGAAACAAAGTCAAAATGATTAAATAATTTTAAAAAAACACGATTTTGCTAAAATTTAATAGCATCAAAACATTAATTTTTGTCGTAAACAATTTTTCCATCTCTTATTTTTTTTAAAGCTAGTTTTTTTGTTTTTTAACTATTCAAAAGAAGGAAAATTAAATTTTCAACTCTAGGGTCGAAAACATTATAATTTACTACTAGAAAATTAATTTACACTTCTAAAAACATAAATTTTTTTCTCCGACAATTTTAAGTAAAAGTTGAGACGAATAGATAAAGTAGTATATAAACACCAAGAAAATTTAAAAAAAAAAAAAAAAAAAAAATTTCAGGCAGAAACAGATGCTATTATAGTCCAATATTAATGGGGATTCTTAGTTCAGGAAAGATCTTAACTTAAAATTAATTTCCTCTTTTTTGAATAAAAACAAAATTAAGAAGGTTGTTAATTAAAACTAAAGTTTTAGTATATTTTTTGTCTAGAAATTAGAAATACAATTTGAAGACAGGTAATTTATCATTTTTTCCAGCAAATTCAACATATAACAGTTAAATTAATTTTCACTGTTATAAATAGTTTAAATAATGCGATTGTATTACAATCATATATTGCAACAGTATTACTAATTGAATTAATTTAAATATTCTTTTAAAAAATAGTATAAAGAAAAGTTATTGTATTAAATTAAGTTGAAGCTAAATGAAATTGAAAAGATAATATTTAAATTTCTTCCAAGATGCATTCCTTATTAATTAAAATTTATATTGATACAGAGGTCTCACAGGGGAAATCTATTGTTAGACATCTGAAAAACCATGGCTTACAACATCATTACACATTGCCAGGCAGAAAGAACTACCAAGCAGCTATTGACTTAAAGGTAGAATACGCAGTTCTGAGTGAAATATTAAGGATTCGATCCCAGAAACAGTTGAACAACTGAAGATGGATGTTCTGCTTTTGTATGTACCTTAGTCCATATGGATGTTTCGAATTTTTTGAGTCTCTAATGATCCAATTCGTGAATACGAACGAGTATTTATGAAAAGTTATTTCGGAAAGCAATTCCTCGCAATAGTCTCAGATCGATAGGTTGTTTCTAACGTGATGTCAAAGATTCAATCCCAAAACCAATGTTAAACTAGAGAAGATAAATCTTTAGCTTCTGAATACATATTTGTCGAGGTGTGTGCTTGGGAATTTTCGGATTTCCTCCATTATGTTATGTGAATAGACTCTGATATTTATGAAGTCATTTTTAAGGCAATTTACGAGGTTTACGTTATAATACATTACAACAGCTCCACATCATTAGATTGTCGACTAATGATGTGGAGCTGTGGTGTCAAGGTATCTATTCAAAAAAATTAAACTTCATACTTATAAGCGTTCGGATGTGAACATGGGACTTACTACCTGAGCAGCACGATAATGCGATGATGTGCTCATAAGAGTTATTATCTGACACAGACTAAATGGGTAAACAAAAAGGTTTGTCGTAAGGCATTTGAATATGCTATGCGCATCATCGACCGGAAGAATTGTTAAGTGCGGTATGCTCATATGAGATATCTCGACAGCATAAACTAGAAAACTCCTAAGCATCTATCTCAAAAGATAAACAATCGAAAACAGAAATATAAAGTTCATTACACATAATTTAACTGTGTCTGGTATAAAACATAGGACTTTTATTTTCGAAGAGAATACCCCTCACAAGCACACTATGCATCTAGTTTATATTTTGAAAAGGGGATAAAAATGACTGGATAAATGATTTGAAATAAATTTTGTACACTGATAGATTTTAAGATCAATTTAAAAACCAAATATTTACATAATGTATAAGCAGCCACTTTTCTCTCTTTGTTTTCTTAAAATACGGTCGACTGTTAATAAAAAAATAGTTTGTCTAAACTAGAGAAATGTCTGAGTCGTTCCTTTAATCGACAACTAACCCTCAAATCCTGAGCGAACGAGAGTTGAACGTCCCTTCGAGGTTTTTTTGATTGCTACATTACACAGGATTCTCCAGAAAGGAAAAGGAATTCGGGAACTCAGGGGGAAAAAGAGAGAAAAAAATTCCCTAAATCTAAGAAATACGAAACGAAGCCTGAAGTCCACATTTGGACTGCTGCCCACTGAAAAAAAATGAAACTTTCACAACTCCAACAAGTCTCGGTGTCATCGTACCGAAAAATCAGTCTCCGACATTGGCGAAGTTTTATTGATTTGGTCAGTGTTTTTTTTTTTTTTTTGGTCCATTTCTAAGAGGAGCGTTATTTCTTTTTCGGATGCTACACGGCGATCTGTGGTGAAGTTTTTCTTCAGCCACGTCGAAAAAATAACTTTTCTCTCATAAAAATGACCGCTAGATGCGACCTATAAAGGGAGGATGGAGGAGGGTTGTTTGGAAAGCTGTGTGCAGAAGATTAAAAGCGCACGAGTGAAAATATGAGGGAAGAAAAAAAAGAAAGGGAGAAATGTATTTTTAGTAATAGTATATTTTATTTGCAATATACATACTAAAGAATATTTGATATTATTGCTGTGTTATTTGTTTCAGAGAAAATTTACTTACAAAAAACAGTGTTATTGTAATATAAAATAGGGAAAACTATTGACACTATCAGAAATTTAATAAATAATAGATGAGGGGAGTTCAAAATAAAAAGAAGTCATTTCTTACAAATCATTACCAATAAAAATAATAAAAAGAGAGATTTAGAAAGAGAAATAAAGCGACAAGAATAATTAAGCATACATAAAAAAGCTAACAATGCAAAAAGAAAAGGTTAATACAAAAACTAAAAAGACTATTATTAACAAACAATAAAAGAATAGAGGGAAAATACCATTGAAGTATTATACACCTCAGTAATAAAATCCATGAAAAAATAATAATATTTCCACAGTATTTATTGGTATCTTTTTCCTTTATTCGAATTATAAAATGGAAGCACTCACTTTTTATTGGAGTCTATAAATGTAAGCATTTTATGCAAATATATGACAAATAAATGAACGAAAAATTCATGCTTTTAAAAATGTTACTCAATTTTTAATTTGTACGAAAATAGAGAGGCTCACATAAATATTTAAACTCAGAAAGTGTGGAATTTAATTAAAAGTGAAACCTCCAAAAAAATCCAAATCATTTAATTACATCATAAAAAGAAAAAAAGCCAACTGTATACAATTAGGAATTGTTCATCGAGAAGCTTCTGCAGCATCGTCATCAATTTTTCCCATCCTACTAATCTAGTACATCATAGGACTCAGATTATGACGTCATCCAACCGAGGCTATCGAAAATTCAAAGATAAGAGACACGAAGAGGGACTGAAAGAGAACAAAAGCAGTCCACTAAAAGAAAGAGGACTGAAGAAAATATGTCACTGGATAGATAACATTTTGTACGTGGAAGGTAAGGCTACCATCTGTTGTTTACTGCCTTATCGATTGATACTTTTGTTTTTAGGTGTAACAGTAAATCACTCTGAATTTTAGGGAGTCGTAATCTCTTCCACGCGTCATAAAGACGGAAAAACCCTTCAAGTTGGGAGGGAGGGGGCTCTCTCTGAATCATAGGGAACTTTATAAAGAACGACCGTCGAACACGCCAAAGAAGCATTCGAAGGGAGTTTCTCCCTTTCCTTTTTTCAAACTATCTCGAGTTGAAACGACCGAGTAAAATTATGGTGTACCCATAGTTCGAAAAACTGAGTCAGATTGAATTTTACACATACTCTGTGCGACAGCAGAGTTTAATGATACTTCAAATCTAACAGAAACACACCAGCCACTTCTCTTCACTAGTGTTATAACACCGCTTGCTAAAAATGACGGAATTCAAATGTATAAATTCAGCAGATTAGAGACCAATCTGAATTTAGCAGGTTAGAATTTTTTACCATTAAAGAAAAAAATTAAGAAATATTTTTTTTTTATTTCCAATCAGTAATAAGGAAATTTGGAAATATTTATTCGCATCACACGTATTCTCCAGATTTAATAAGTGGTTCTCTAGCAAACAAAAATGTGATGTCTTAAGTCCACTATCCATATTCTCCAGATTTTACGCGAGCAAAACAGTTTCGAAAAGTGAAGCAATCTACGATATGATATTTATAAATGTCGTAAATATTTAGAAAAAATCATAAAAAATTAAGCAATGTTTGAAACTATTACCAAGCAGTGCAGCTGATTATGCAGAGCTAATGTGTATTTAATAGATGTCAGAAAAATTAATATAATAACTTTAATTATCTGTAAGAAATATTATTTTATTTTTTCTTGTAACAGGCTATAACACCATAAAAAAGGGAGAATACAGAATACAATATAATGAAGATATCAACTCACGGTAACATGTATTTAAAAAAAAAAAAGTCATTTTAAAAATTTACGTCAATGTAGTTCTTAAATTCTAAAGATTCGATGCACGTAAGTGATAACATTTTTAAGAACAAAGGAAATGCGTTGATATCAGTTTAGATACATTCATCACTTTAATAGAAATACATAATTTCTACGTATTTATTTTGAAAAAAAATATTGGATACAATAATTTCGATAATATAAAAATTAATAATTAAAATTTAAAGATCAATATATTTAAATTTGAATAATATAAAACTTAAATTATACCATGTAGTTATAGAATGAGCTATTCAATTTTTTTTAAATTACTAAAATGATAACAATTAAAATTATAATTAAATAATATTATTATTCATAATTAATTACTAATTTTGAGTAGATTAATCTTTTATATTGCGCTCGTTTTCCAATATTATTAAAATATAAAAATTTAAATCTACGATCATACCTAAGCAAACAAAAAAAAAATCTTGCGTGATTTCAGATAGTTTGTTGGCAATTATTGCCCTTGGCAGATATAATAGAATCAGAAAGTTTGGAGGAATAGTTTTCTTTTACTATAAAACTAATAAACGACAAAAAAAAAGAACAGATAAAGAATAAGGACGAAAAAAGTACATATTCGAAAAATATTTAAAATTTTATTAATGACCACAAACGATCTCTTTTTGGAACTTTCTTACCCTTCTGGAACTATTCCAAGCTCCTTTTGAAGGAAAAAAAGAAAATCGCTGCAGCTATCCTTAATAGATTTCAGTTTAAGTGGGCAGAAAGCACACTAAAGAAGCGCCAACAATTTACGCTCAATCGCTAATTTCGCAAGACATTTTTTTTATTTTCAGTTCGAATCCCTAAGCGCTTCCAAAGATCAAAGAGAGGATCTGAAATTCCACCAAGCGAGCTGATAATTAGCAGAAGATAACAAAAGCAAGTTGAAATGCGAACGACAAGATTTCTGAGCTTTGGCTTGGCAGTCGAACTATCGTCTAATTTG
>JAPDSC010084022.1:193374-312433 GCA_026290005.1 Latrodectus geometricus | reverse complement strand
AAATTTCTATTTATGAAAAAAATAACAAAAAATAGAAATAATATAAAAATATATTGATATGATAATGAAGTATAAAATAATATTGATAGATTAAAATACGAATTTTTTTCAAAAAGTTTATTTTGTAAATAAAGGAAATCTATCTAATATGTCATCAACGAAAACAATACTTAAAAATTTATTCAAATATTTAACCATTTTCCAAATGCTATTATAATTATAATTAAAAATAATATTATACATTTCTGATTTTATAAAAATAAAATATAAAAAATATATAAAAAAAATGTTTCAATATTTAAATTAAATCTAGTGCAAGTATAAAATACCTTTTTCTCTCTCTATTTATATATTATATTTTAGCGAACATTTGTTAATTAAAAAATGAAAAGGTTGAAAACAAGTTATGAAGTAGTATAAAGAATAATGAAATATATAACAAAAATGGCATTAGATATGTATAGTGCACTAAAAAAAACTATTTTATGAAACGATGAAATCTATAATATAAAATTATATATTTCTAACTATACTAAAATACATTAACGTTTTTTGGAAAACACAGTCAATTTCAATCAAAGGATAAATATATACAACAATTGCATAACTTTTTAGGTTTTTGGTTATTTTTTAAACAGCCCTTCTTTTCTTAAGAAAAGCATTTTGAAAAAATATAGCAAATATAACTTTCTTACAATGTTTTCATGATAAATTATATTTAATTAGATTCATAATAATAATTGAATACAATAAATAAAAATTGTAAAAAATTTGAATATAATAAATAAAAATAAAGTAAATAAAAATTGAATATATTTAAACTTTTTTTAAAAATCTAATAAATTTAGTAAGATATTATAACTTGCGATTAAAGAAAACACTCCAATTTGTGGAGGGTAATCATATTTCGAGAAGATAACACAATGGTAAGATATTTATTAAAAAAAGCTTTCTTGAACGAGCAAAACAAAAAGTTCATGTCTTCTATGATAAGAACATATGTTTATCATCAAGGAATCTTTTCTTTACTTGGGCATTTTTATCCTGCCTTACTTCTAGAACAAACTTGTTCCTAACTCCAAAATTTCACACAAGTTACTATCACAAATCGTAAACGAGAACTTTAAACTTTAATAAATAATTTAATTGAAAATAACTATCACCAATGATCTAATGCTAAAAAATAATAAACAAAAAATTAATAAATAATAAATAAAAATTAAATTAAATATTTTTATATTAAAATAAAGATATTGTTTTTTCCCCTTTTTTAAAAACTTATACTGAAAAAATTGAATGATCATAATCTCAAAACGGGAAAATTCCTGTTTTCACTAAAAATGTTAATAATGTATGCGGGAATATGCAACAATAAAATAACTAACAAAAACGGATGAAATCCGTGAAATTTTATCTAAAACATTCCCAATTTATTTTGGCGAAAAAGAAAATAAAAATTGTATTCAAATTCTTCTCTTTTCATGGAAAGACGATGAAAAACATTTTGTTGATTGTAAGAAGGGAAAAAAATACATTCGTCTGCAAATCTCTTTCAAGCCTGGGGGCGAGGAAAATTTCACCAAACGATAAACAATTATTCCATAGTACACAACCAGTCTCGATAGAAAAGACGCCTGCGAATTTTTATCAACAATCACAATAACAAAGAAAATGCATACAAATGGAGAGAAAAATAAGAAAACCTAAATAAATAAATAATAATCCAGTTACCTTGTAATGTGCCATCCAATGTGGAGCGTCCAAAATATGCCTCACCCCACGCGACATTCCCAGAGTGGCAGGGTGAGGGATCGAGGGGGGTCAGAGTTCACACTCCCATGTTTTCCTATCGCAAGAGCGGAGGGGTGATATAATCCAAGATAGGAAAATTCGGAAGCCCCGCGCGAACGTATAATCCAAACAGCGCGGGCTTTCGCTCGATTTCACTGCCAGACACGTAACGTAGTGATGCACGCGGAGCAGGGAAAGAGGACTACCAGGAGGAAATTGTCCGGACTCTTCGTCCCATTAGGGTTGCCGTAGTTTTCAGAGTTCGCTTTGCCAATCGAATCTACTCCATGTGATTTATCCCCTTTTTCGGCACAAAACTTTGTTTAATTTCTTCTTTTTTTTTTGCAAAAATTTAACTTAAAGATATTTTTAATTGATAAAATATGCATACTTAGAAAATAATTTATAATAAAAAATAGTTGTAATAATTTTTTTTTTAAATGATAGTTACTTTAAAAGCACCAAATATTTTTTTCGTCGCCAAAAGTTTCTTCATCTAAGGCGCTTGAAATTCATTTTTTTATTTTTCCCAAAGGAATTTTTTTTCGTCAAGAATTCAGTGTATGAAGGTGGGATGTAAATGTATTCTATTATTAAAAAACATGCTTCTGAATAAGGGGCATTATATAAAAATGACTTAAAAAATGAATTGTAAAATGTTATATTTTTTTTACGTATTTATACTTTTTATGTATTCAATAAGAAGGAAACTTTAATGATTGCAATAGTTTAAGCAATATTTCATTTCAAATTATATATAAGTTAAAATATACCGAATTGAGAAAAAAAATGTTAATAAAAATATCTGAAACAAAAACTAAAAGCTTTTAATTATAAATAAAAAAATACATCAATAAATCATGTCTACATTAAAAAATATAAAATATATTATTTATTTTTTGTGTTTCTTTTAAATAAGAAATGTCGAAATTGTAGCATTGTAGAAATGTCGAAAATGTAGCATTTAACACAATAAACTAGGAAAACACTCTTATTTGTCATTTGATGAATTGTGAAAAGGAAATTAAATATTTTAAATTATGTATGCCACTTTTAAGTAAACAAAAACACATTTTTTTTAAGTAATAATATGCTTCAGAAAATTTAGTAGCTCATAAGTTTCAATGTCAAAACTTATATTTAAAAAATATATATATATATTTTGACACCTGAAATGGATAGAAATAAGATTGTACTAACATAGTTTAAAAATTTTTTTAGTTCACGTTAACTTCAAACTCGAGTCATGGGAAAAGGATGCAATATATTTTTAACACATTATAATTTGTTTTTGGAATTACAAAGTTAGCAAATAGTTAATTTTGTTTCTAAATTATTAGACATTCTTAAAATCATTAAAAGGCCATTTAAGATAAAAAAAAAAGTTAATTTTGTTGTGATAAATATTAAAAGAAAGTTTTAGTAAAAAATTATTTCACAATTTCTGAAAAAGATTCATTAGAGTTGAAATAACTGATTATAGTAAAAAATTACTCAAACTTTATGAAAAATTTGAAATTCATTCGTTATTTTAAAAATTCCACAAATGAATTTCAAATAAAAAAATTCTCTTTTAATATTTTATTTTAAATTTACTTCAATTCGTTCAAAAAATATAACTAAAGAATATTCAAGCAATTATTAAAAAATAAAAAAACAAATTTAATGATTAAATTCGAATAAATAAAAAGTTTTTGTCACTGAACTTGAGACAGAACACTGATGTGCCATCTCACGGAGGATATACAAACAAGCAGATCAGTGATCCTTCATAAATATTTAAACGATACGTCCTGTTTAAGAAAAATTAAATTCATATAACTAAATAATTATAATTTAATAAAGATAGTTTCAAATTGTATTGATAGTTTCAAATTTGTTTCTATTGTCATTTGAAGGGTCAAATGACAATAGCCGATTCATTAGCTTACATTTTTAACCGCCACGTCTTTTAATTCTGTCACTTTTTTTACAAAAATTAAACCTTAACAATGAAATGACGCTAAGTATTTTTAAGCACTACAAATCTGAAAAAAGTTTTAATTACGGCAACGAAAAGATTTGTTTTATCAATGTACTCATTGTCCGAAAGTGGGACACACGCGCGATTAAAAACACAAAACGAAAAAAAGCTCTTATTTTTATTCGGAAAACGTGTGTCGTTGCTATCACACGTTTCCTAGCTCTTTATGGCCGAACTTTTTAAACGTCTATCCGGCCCGGTATAAGAGTTTGGAAACCATCCATCACAACTTTTTCCTCCCTACCCCACTTCCCCAAAAAGAGATTCGGAAAGCCGTTTCTTTGTTTCCAAAAGGATTGCACATTACCCCCATCCCATCGTTTTCTTTATGTTTTCATTTCTTTGTTTGTCTGCAGAGGCAGAGATAGCGAAGATTCCTGGGATGGCGCACACCTTCCTTTCAGGCTGCCTATGCTTCTAGCGCCATTTTGTTTTGTTTTTTAGTTTTATTGCCGGGATGTGCCGTTCTCGCAGTTTCCGAGGATTTAAAACTGTGGTAAAAATGTTCTTTAACACTTCTTCATTCCTCCTTACTTTTGGAGAGCGATCTTCTTCCGATGGTTTTTGTTTCTCAGGTGGCAGAGATTTTATGAAAGAGAAAATGGCATCGGGAGCTTTATCTTACTAACAGCAGCATTTGCGTGATGGGATTCGTGGGATTGTGAATGATATTAAAATTGGAAGTTTTCGTTCACTTTCGCGATGATGGATTACTTTCGAATTTCGGCAGGAATTCCAGAAAACTGAATATTAGATGGCAGCAGTTATTGCTTTAGTGATTTCTTCTTCTTCTTTTTTTTAATTATACACAATTTTTATAGTTAAATGTCGCAAATTCTGTTGAACCTATATTATACTTTCCATATAAATAAATA
Source organism: Latrodectus geometricus (assembly GCA_026290005.1). Taxonomy (NCBI): domain Eukaryota; kingdom Metazoa; phylum Arthropoda; class Arachnida; order Araneae; family Theridiidae; genus Latrodectus; species Latrodectus geometricus. Next base: position 307,744 of record JAPDSC010084022.1, on the reverse strand, counting down.
TATTATAAAAAATATAAAATTATATTAAATTAATAAATTATTGTTTGGTAAAGTTAGTTTGAGCAAGAATGCATTTTGCGATCCCTTCCCGAACCAGAAAAGGATTGTTGATAAGAACTATAAACGTTCGCTAAAACAAGAACCCCATAAATAGGTAGACAAAAATTCCCTACGGATAAATTGAAAAAAATAAAAAAGATTGTTTGAAAATGACTTTGTTTGCTTATAAATAAAAATATTTGCGTACTTAATGCAAATATATAAAATATTTTTATTTAATAAAAATCTAAATCTGCCGAAAAAGTATCGCGGAGGACAGGTTCGTGGAAAACTGTTCGATAATTTCATTATACATATCATAAGACTATTTAGAAAGACAAAAATGTTTGCCTTAAAATACAAAATCTTGATTTCTTTTCCTAAAGTTATAAATATAGTTTTAACTTCATAAATAGTAAATTTAAATTTGGAAAAATAGAAATAAAATTCCTATTTTCAAGATTATGTTGTGTATTTCATGTCTTGTATTTATAGTAAAATAATTTTTATATTACTAAATAAATTATTTTTGAATCACGAATTAACTAGTTCTATATAAAAACACATAAGTTAAATAACCGCGTAATTGTGATTAATAAATAAAAAGCTACGAACACTGGATAATTTTGGCTTTCTCTAAGCAAATAATTCAGCCATTTTTACTAAAATATTGTATTCGTGATACATATAAGGGAAAAATAATTAATAATCGAGAAAATTAAAAGGTATTGCAATTCAAAACAAGAAAAAAATGTTTATATAAATTAAAAGGTGAAACAGGAATCGGAGAAAGTTTTAAGCGCAAACCTTTGGGTTTTATTACAATAAAAGCGATATTGCCTTTTCATGCATATACGTGGAGGTATTTATGATAAAATAATTTGTGTGTTGAATCTTTAACCAGTTGGGGAACATTGGGCTGAAAGCGACTGAAGATTAGTTAAGTCAAACTCTGATATAAATCCGAAGACGTGGTGAAAAAATATGAAAAAGGAATGCATATTTATGCTCTGTAAACTGCGCTTTTTAAGCCTTATTTCAAAATTACGATTATTTAATTCTTATGGATGGTCTTATGGTACATGTACCACTAACCGTTAATCGGTGCTCTAATGGAACGTAAAAATGTCGACGCAAAAGGCTGTACTAGCCAACTAGGGTAAAGCATCGTTTCTTTTAACAAGCCATAGCAAATTCTACACCTGATTGCAATCGAGGATTGTAAAGCAGAGAAATTTTATAGACGTTACAATTTGCTAGAGCTCCTAAGCAGGTGTGACATGCCATCCAGAGAAGAATGCTGACTCAGAGGTCGACTGCGTGACTTGACTAGCAGCTTTTCAGTGAGCAGAAATGCATAGCTGGAAACTTATCATAACAAAATAATTTATGATGGAATGGTTTCTGATTATTAATAATAAAGTTATTATTAAATTAGTTACCATATATTAATATCTCTAACTTTGAAAAATAGCCCCTAATATTATACCCAACTTTATTTTTGAAAGAGTAGCAGCTGGAAAGGAAAGTGACGTCATCAACTTCTCTGGTTTTGAGAGTACACATACGTCTGTGTGTTGCAGTCCCTAAATACCTAAATTCAAGTGACACTCGTTTAGGTATCAGGGAAGAGCTTTTGAGTTATTTATTGGAATTAAAGAGCGGGGCTGCTGTTATCATGTTGTCAACCCAGCTGTAAGCGTAGGGGGTGTTCTTTGTTAAACAAGAGTCAATTGCCGACACAGAAGGCAACTTCGATAGAGACAGGATGCATCTGCCACAGGATGAGCCGTCCTTTCTGACTGAGGTAGACATTATTTGTTCTACCCAATAAACTACTCGTGTTACTTTTTTAAAATATGCTTACATAAACTTGTTTTAATTTTTTAACTAATAAATATAATATGTAAATTGAACATTAGGTAAAGTCCAATTCTCATTCCCCCCCCCCCCAAAAAAAAATAAAATAAAATAAATAAAAAGCAGTTTTTTTTTTCAGCAGAAGCTGTTTTCTTTTTTTAATTGTTATCATTATTATTATCTGAGGTTGACACCGAATGAAAGAAAATAAAATAATGAAAGAGATACAAAATTTAGAATAATTGGTTGGTTGGGTTTTATGGCACAAGATCCAATAAGGGCAAGCTGCGCCAAAATTCAGAATAAAATGTAATATAACATAGAATATGAATTCAATATGTCATAAACCTTTAAACTTGTTAACCAGTTGGTAAAGTTCAGGGCTTCTCCACATCGTTATGTATGTATGTATGTCATAAACCATGATTTATATATTTTTTAATTTCTAGTTTTTATTATAAAAAAGAGCTTTTCAGAAATTTTTTGTTTCGCGTAAAATTTCGTCAATCAAGTTTCTAAAAAAATGGAAAAACGGTGAGAAATTTAACTGAAAAGGAGTTTTTCTATAAATTTTATTTAATTGGGGAAAAATAGTTTATAAAGAAATATTTTTTTGTAACCATAAATAAAGCAAATCTTGCGACGCCTGATAACATTTGAAACTCTTTACGTACCATTTAATATCGATTAACATTTTTATAAATGTTTGGTAGTGAAATACTAACATGTTGAAACAGATATTTAAATTGAAACTTTCTTCAGTAAATGTAATCCTCAAAATGTTATAGTTTAAAATATGTTTCATCACATAATGTCATATTCATTAAGCGCTTAAACTAACAATCGGAAGTCAGCGAATTCAATACTGGATTAATTAATGAGCATCTCTTTAATATATTTATGTTTTTTAAAGGATACAGGCTTAATAACACTCCAATGGTGTGGCATGAAAGTTTTATTCATTAAATGGCTGCTCAGTTTTTAAACTCATTCTTTCAGAGGAATTAGAATGCCTAATCATTGTATAGAATCAATGTAATGAAAATACAAACACCAATGTAAACAAAACCAACATCAGCAACTTCTGCCAGGAATTTCTCATAGTTTTAAATGACGCAAAGATTGGACCCTAATTGAACATTAATTAAGAGCTTTCCACGTAAAGATTATTTACTTTGTAGGCACGCAGCAGTTAAGGACACCACTTTCAGGAAGCCCATTGAGAGAGGATTACGAAACAAGGGTTTTCGAGTGGCTCACAAGTGTCGCTGTGACCATTAAACGATCGCCAAACTCTTTCGGCAGCACTTGACCGAGACATCATTTCAGAGCCGTGTCCGTCCGCACGTACACAACTCGTAAAGCACCATCGCAAGTAAACTATTTACGCGGCGGCGGCGGATCGCGATTTTAACGGCTAAGTAAACACGCAGATATCAAAGCGATGACGGACTTGAACTGGAGTCGTTTCTAGGACAGCTGACGGTGGAAATTTTGATGACGATCCTTCGGTTTACGATTTGTTTCGACATCGACGTAATCGATATCGATTAGAAGGAGTAACGAAAAATTAAATGCAATTCGTCTTATCTCAAATTTGTGATAAGTGTTTTATTTTCAGCTATTCACAATCAAATAAGAGTTACGATAGAATTAGATATATTTAGCCTTTTTTTCGATAAAATTATGTAATGTAAAAGTGTTTATAAACATTTTCATGCATGCAAAAAGACTGAAAGTAAGTTTATTAGTTATTGGATTGAATAATGTTTTCAAGGAATTATAAAGATTCAATAAAAATAAAAAGTCGAGCTGTCCTCTTTTTCATTCTTTTTTTACATTTATGAAATAAAAAGAAAAATACAAATTATTAATATTTTATTAATTACATATTTAAGTATTTTGTAGGAAATGAAAGACATCAACCATTACAAACAGTTTCAAGAAATATTTTCGATGAAAATATGTTTGAAGAATTGTTTAAAAAGAATAAAAAGAAGTTCTCTTAATGAATATATTATTTAACTATAACAATGCCTTAAACTATAAAATAAAAATTTATTTATTCTAATAAAATTTTTGTATCTTATCTAAAATTATCTTAAGTGAAATTGATTTTTAAAACTTAAAAAAAGATTCGCAAATTTAAATTAAATTGTGGAATATATTAACCGATGTGGAAAGAAAAACCGTTTACAAAAGCACACGAAGAAAAACTATCCGATGCAGAATTTTAAATTTTAAGGTTTTTTTCTTTGCTGTTATGGTCGAATGGATAGAATAATGAGTGTTTATTTGATTTTATTAAATAAATAATTAAGCAAAAAAAAAAAAAAAGAAAAGAAAAAAGAAGATAGATCGATTAATAAACAATAACAAATATTAGTTAATTTGGTTCTTAATGTCCGCTGTAAAGGAAAGTTTTCAAAGTGGGTATTAATAACTTAAACTGGTTCATAAACAATCACCTTCCTTCACAATCATTCGTCAAAATAAATAGATTTTGAAAGGAGAACTAGTTATGTTTATGAAGGGCACAATAAATAATACAATTCCTTGGAGTACTTTTTGCTTTAGCATGTTAACTGACATAAATTAACGTACTAAAGCAAAGTTTATGAAAGTTTAAAACATTTTAGCAAAGTTTAAAGAAGGCAGCATAAAGGTTTGATTACCAACAAATACAAGAAAATAAGCCATAGCTGTATGAAATGTTTGCAACTCATATGAAAAAACATGCAAGAAAAACAAAAGTCTGAAAACAGAGATAAAAATTACGTACACCATATGTTGGTGAATGATACATACATGAGATTCCCTTATCTTCTGCCTTATAAAGTTAAAAATAGCGTATTACAGGAATTGATGTACAATATTTAATAATCGAATATTATTTATGATGCATAGGATAAAATCTAAAATATTATAATGGAAATAAATTACGTTATTGATAACGTTTATGATGATATAATGAGTAATTCCGTGACCGCCCAATGTTCATTTCATTCGACACTTAATACTGAATATGGTGTAGTTGTTGGCGAATTTTTATGAGATCAAACATTTAGTCTTTGGCGTCAGACAATACTTTTTATATTTAGTAGGTTTTATATTCCTGCAAGGAAAGAAAACTTGAACACCCAAATAAAAGTTGGAACAAAATCTCGCATTGTTCGACGTAGATCTTCCAATTGAATAGCTCGGTCTTAACAATTGACCAGGGTGAGTAAATTTTTATATTTTTATGAGAAACCTGAACAGTTCAGGTTACAGGACAAAACAACTCACCGGAAGGCCATGAAGAATCATTTCGGCCACATTACTCCCCATAATCTGCAGATCATCGCTGGACACGCTGGACGTGGAGCTGTGGTAACTGTGGCGATGCTGCGTCGTCTCGATAAGGATATGTTTGGGATGGGATTTCTGGGAAACCACCTGCAGAAAAAGAGAATGCTTAGTTTCATATCCTAGAATACCAGTGGCTGTCGCTCAGTCAGCCTCTCGTACCTTGTCGGAGCCGGAAGCTCGGCCGCTGTCCACGCTGGACATGCTGTGCCTGGACGAGGTTCCGCTGGCGCTGCTGCCGCCGGGGCTGGGGCAGACGTCGATCCCTTGGTCCTCCAGCATGGCATGGCACACTGCAAATGCAAAGCATATATAATTCAACTCATTCAATTGTCTTCTTTTGGTGAGAGTGCGGAGTACATACCTGAAGCTGATCCCAAGGGACCGCCGGGTGGGTTTCCTTCCGGTGTGGATGGTTGACTTCCGGGCTGAGGGTGGATAATCACCTGCGTGTATTGACTCTGAGAACGAAAAGAAATAGGCGGGAAAATGTTTACTAATTTTGTAATATTAATTTAGCAATATAAAAAAAAAATAGGCAGGAATTTTTTTTAAAAAAAGTATGAAAACGCAAATAATTATGTGTGAAGTTTAAATAGATTAATTTAGTAACACGAAAAAATTAGTCTGAAAACGTAAAAATGTTATTTCGAAATTAAAAAAGAAAAATGATTGAAAAAATAAAAAGAGAAATCACTGCAAAAATGTAAAGAAATTTGTGCAAAAATGAAAGAATTCAGTTTTAAAATTAAAGTGGAATTAAAGAAAAGAGCATGTGTGTATGTGTGTGTGTGTGAGAAAAAAAAAAAAAAAAAAAAAAAAAAAAAGTGTGAAAATCACTTTCTGCAGGGCAACATTATGAAGACTCATGTATTAGATTTCTTTACAATAAAAATTTAGGACAACAATGTTTAAAGAAATTAGTGTGAGTCCTTTAAAAAAATTAATACATAAACCTGAATATAGTATGAAAAATGTAAAAATATTACTAGCCATCGAAATTTAAAAGTGGATTTTATAAGCATTTCTGATACATTTGAAGCCATGTCACATGACATATATGGGAAATTTAATTAAAAAATAAGAGATGCAGCAGTTTAAAAATCAACAAGTAAAATTATCAAAATCAGTTCAGGAGGCTGTATAAGTAAAGCATATATATGGTAAAATTTAATTCCAATAAATACTAAATGAACCAAGAACGTAGACTTAAAAATCATCCGTTTGCATGGCAACATATAAAGCAAGCTCTAGGAGTAAGCAGCACTTTTTCTGAATAACATTTCAAATGTTTATATTATTTGAACTTTATTGTTAGGATTTACTTATAAGTGGAAAAACAATGGTACTGCCGGGAGCAGACTTACTTGGATATCGGGAAAGCAAAAATGGGAAAGCTTTGACGGCGAAGGCAGGGTACCGTATGCATCTGAAAAAAGGAACAATAGCGTCAATGAATGCAGAAAGAAAAATCCCTGCAATTGAATGCATCTTTAAGGCACCTACCGGAGTTGGGAGAGTTGGGCAAGGGTGAGACAGGCTCGTCGGCACTCAGACTACCGCAGGAGTTCCTGTCCACCGTCTGGCTGCCATAGCCGCTCGAGAAACTGGATCCGGAATTTCTGTACGACAGATCCGGAACGACAGGGGGCGGAACTTTCTTGATCGTCCCGCTCTTCAGAGTCCTCTGCGCCCCTCCCACTGCCAAATAAATACAAAATAAACATTAGAGGTCTAACACAGAACTTTATTTAAATAAAACACATTTAAAGTATTTTAGCAATAATATTTAGTAAATAATAATAAATGAATAAGATTTAGACGAATCTTGAGAAATATCTTTTATCAGCCCCTAGTTTTTGAGACGTTCAGACTTAGAATATTTTGTAGATGATTTTAACTATATAATTATTAAAAGAAGGAAGTTGTTCATGTTTGAAAACTACGCTCTTTTAAATTGAATTGACCAAAATAATTACTTAAATTTGTCTTTTTGAAGCCCACTTAAAGATTCAAGTAATCTTTTTCCATCCACTAGAGTAAATAAAACGATTTCTGTAGTTGCCTGTTTGGTATTTTCATGCAATTTTATTTCACTTTTCCTTGATAAGTACATGCATGCTGTCAAAAATATTTCTTGTCTTCAAAAGCGAGATCCCCGGCTAGATTCTAGCCACTGTTAATCATGGAATGTAAATGGAAAGTTGCTTTTTTACTACCTATTTGCATATTTGTCAAAATGGTGTACCCGTGAATGGTCTCGGGTTCGATGTCCAACACTTCCAATATTGTCCTGCCCTTCCAATATTCACTACATATCCAATACACAACACTTCCAATATTCCTTTTTCCATGTTTTCCCCCTTGTGACTATTTGATTCAATGAATTATGGAAAACTTCGGAAAAGCAATTCACAATGAAAGGAATCTATTGCAGCAGTTTTCAGCAATAAGCTACATGGTTTCTATGGATGTCATGGTGTGTCATTCAGTTTTTAATAATTGTTTACAATTGGTTCGTTATCAAATGAACCGGGTGAAATCATGCTTGTTTTAAAACGGCCGTATCAAATACTAAAATCCTTTTCAGAAAATAACAGTTTCTCTCGATTTTAATTGATAATTTGTTTTAATATTTCTCCATTTTTATCTTACAAATCTCTCTAACTCAGTTTCGCAAGTATTATTCTTAGAAATAAATTCACACGTCAATTTCAAAATTAATTTCATTTTTAATGGGGAATGTCGAATTGATTTAATTAAACGATTATTTAGAATTTGTTAAATATTGTTCAAACGTTTATTTCACATTAAAATGTGTTTCAACTCTTATAGTATTGAAATAGAAAAAAAAGTACTGCTAAAAATTATGGTTTTATTTTTTAACATATAATTTTTACATTGTCACAAAGTACATGTTTAATGTTTATATATACTTTTGCATATAGCCATAACAGGTTCACTTTTTAGTAATAAATAAATAAAAAAATTCTTCAAACTTTTTGATTTAACAAATATCACAATTAGTAATAAAACAGTACAAGAACTTTGGTAAATGATAAAAATTCTCTAGATAATATTAATAGGTGAAAATGCGCTTTAGGTCCCCTCCTTGGCGCGTTTTCAAAAACACCGATGCCATGGCGGAAATTCTACCGCTATTTCAAAGTGAAATTTAATTAGCTTTTAATGAAAAGGCTAAAACAAACGAATAATTATTGACCCTGCGCGAGAAAACGCTTCAAATTCATGAGTTGGCAAAGTAGGGGACCTAAAGCACAGATTAACCTATTAATATTGTATTCTTCAGAGGCGAAATTTTAAATAGACAATTTCTTAATAATAAACACATAAAAGATTAGTCAACAAAACTTTCAAATCTTTTAATTGCGCTGAAGAATGCAGGTTTACGTAAGCAGAAATATATGATTATGCTTTGTCGGAGAGAGAATAGCACAATCACTATTGCACCATTCCATTTTCATTTTCATGATAAAAATATTGCTACATCAGGATAAATGGTGCTGAAATATTTCTAAGGAAAATAGAAACTATTTCCGTCTTTTTTCTTCTCAAAAAATTCCGAGCAAGAAAAAACGTCTGCATTTTCTCTGCAAATATTTATATCAATGATGCCAACGATTTGTATCAATCGACGAATTTCAGTGACAGCGCACTTTTACTTTTTTTTCTTCCATCGAATTTTAAGTCATCATAGAGAAGTACTTGTAATGGCGATAAAGCTTAAGATAAATTCCATTTGTTTTAGAGTTAATAAGAATGACGCTTCACACGATTTAATTTTGGAACAAGAATCTTATGAAGAGCTACTGCTTCCAATGCATTCAAAAGCAAGCCAGGAGTCGGACTTACGAACTGCTGAATTGTAGACAAGAGTAAGCTGTCAGGAATACGAGTTATTTATGCGATGAAAAAAAAACACGAAATATAATTATTAATAATTTCTAATATGATATGAAGTAAGGAACCATTTGTGAGCACTTTAATGTCTGATTTGTCACAATAAGATGGATGGGATGGTTTGCCATTTTGGCTGTCATTTCTCTCAAACGAGGTATACATTGAAAGACACAAATATATTCCAAATTATTACAAACATTTAATCTTAATACAGAAGTTAAATCTACGAACTGTGTTGAAATAAAAGAAATTGTAAGAGGCGGGTGAGTATTCAGTGCCACTAGAGCACTGACAACCCAGCCACTAACTTCTATATCACTTGAATATGCGAGTAAAAACATTCGGCAGGAAATGTATTCTTCATAAATGATATCGTTACTTAACAATTGTACAAATTTCAAATTACTGTATAATTAAAAAATATAACATTTGAATAGAGAATGATCGAATTTGTTAAAAGGAACAACTTCGACGTAAGGAATTTAACTAAGCGAGTTGTCCTGTAAGAATTTGAATGAAAAAAAATTCGTTTAAAAATAGAAAAATTATAATTAATTACTATTTAATCAATAAATTAAAAATACATTAGATGACTTATTTCAGAAAGGAAATCAGTACGAAAATTCAAAAGAAATACACATTCTTAGTATCGAAATACCTAGAGAGAAAGAGAGAGAGAGGTGTGTTTTAGTAATTTAAATTCCACTTTAAAACCATAAGTCCTTGCCAGATAAACATTAGTTGTACAGCGACAGAACAAATAAAAATCGATGCGAATTAAAGAAGAACTAAATTTATTAAATCGCATAGTTTGAAATTTTGCAATATCTTTGGTCAATGAGTAATACATGATAATATAAGCTGAAATGAATTAATAAAGAAATGATTTTAGCATTTTATCAAAACGCCAGCGCGTCGGTTTCTTCTGTATAATTTATTGTTAAAAAATAGAACAGACAATTAAATATTCAGCCTATAATGTAATGAAAAATATAAATAATAAATTTTTGCTCAGAGAAAGAGTATTTGTTGAGAGGCTTGGGAGTTTTCCGAAACTTTCCTTTAATTTCGTATTAAGATTGACAGTATATATATATATATATATATATATTGAGGGTATATGAACTTAAAAATTGTTTCCAATCCCATTAATGTTTATCCAATCTATTCCTTATCCAATCCAATTCCTTAAAAATGTTTCCAATCCCATCTGGTGTAGCTCCGCTACCCCAGATGGGATTGGAAACAACAACATATATATATATATATATATATATATATATAGTACATATTGCATCGCAGTTGTACTGTTGCCGTGTTTCGAAGCTATCCTAACAAACATTCTAGCTGTTGTACAGTCTTTTCTCAAACACAGCATTAATCTAAATATATTTCCAGAAATTTTTAGACACATTTTTAAATGTAAATAAAATTAGTTCACAACTAAGTTCACACTAACTAAATTAGTTAAAAATGAAATAAAGATTAAAATTTTAAGGGGAAAACACAATATTTTATTATTCCTCATATTATAAACTGTTTCATTGATAAGAATGAGACACAGATTTCAACAACTTAATATTTTTTTAAATATTTATTTTTAGAAATCTTACAAATGAAACACAATAAAAGTTAGCCTCTTTCATTCCTTTATAGCTTACTAACATATCAGAGGGTTGGTGTGGGGGTATCACCAAATTATAAATGAAAACATCTCAGTTAAGATAACCACACTCCGGCCTGTCAACAGTTTCCAATTACCCAGTAAATCTCTCCTGTAAACAACCCCACTTATCATCTCTAGACGGCCAAACGATCGTTTTAGGAGAGCATTACATTAAATGTATAATCAATGATTGATTCCTCCCTCTTCCCTCCACCCGAGGACAGCTCACCCGCCACCGAGGGGTTGAGGGTCAAGAGAAAGTCACCGTCTTCATAAAAATCGGAGCTCATTTTTAATGGCGTTCCCCGCTGTTTACTCAACAATTAGGTTAATGATCAACATAATAAGACGAGAGAAAGTTCATTATCTGATCCGTGGCAACAGTGAGGGAGAAGTTTCCTTCTTTTTTTCCATGTTGTGAGAGGGGCACAGTTTGGGGAGTTGATAAGAGCAATAATTATAACTATCGTTTGAAATATTGTTTCTCGACTACGATATTATAGTGAGTTATTTTTCTAGGAAGAAAAATGAGGGATTAATTACACACAAAGACACCACTGAACCATATTCAGTGTGTTGAGGAGTTCATTCATATATTTAAGGAAATACATTCTTTATGAACAAAATAAATAATTCAATTATATGCTGATTAGAACTAAACGAAATTATGGGACGGAAAAAGTAAACCCCGTAGTTAAAACAACATATAACACATACAATGTAACAATATATGTTTGAATTTAAATTCTACATATTAAAACAAAAAAAAAATATCCTAAGATTCATTGCTGCATGAATATTTCGAATGTTATTTTAAACAATTAGATCTTTTCAGGTTTTCTGTTTAAATAACAATGTTTTTAAGAGAAGAAATTTTACGTCAAATATTTCAACAATTAAGCATAAGCAAAATGTTGAAAATCCACGGGCTATATGTCCTGACAAATAAATTGGCTGAAAAAAAATTTTTTAACAAATGATTTAGTTTTTTTTTTTTTTTTTTTTTTTACCATAAATAAAGCTTTACATGAGTGAATCATACTGTGGTTATATCTCAAATTTATTTTGGCACGAAAAATCGATAGCATATTACCATAATACGTTTTGGTTTGATTATTGTTACCCTTGAAGGCTAACTAAACCAGGAAACACAGTTTAAAATGGATTCCGAATCGACACTTGAGGTAGGAATCAAACACACGAACATTCATCTCGAAGACCGGCTTTTACTGTATTGAAGAGTATTGAAACAAGGAAAATTACAAATGCATAACAAAATATGGAATAGTATAAAAATTTAAAATCAAAAAGAAAATACACTAGAAAATAATTGTATGTGTATTTATATTTTATGCATTAAAGCGTTATAATAAAATTATAAACAATGAAGTATTAGTGAAAATGAAATAGGGGTATTCTTATAAATAAACATTCAGTTTTAAAGCGTTTTTGATTTATGATTGAAATAGGTACATGATTTGAAATATTTTTTTCGAAAATTCCAAATCACGCCAAGAATTTGACAGTTTTAGATAGATGTAAGGCATTTGTTTTTTGATGTTTCAATTCAAAGACCTTGCTTCTTTTTCCAGAAATTTAAATAAATAATAGAGATCCATTAAGAATGCTAAACTATGATTGAATTCGCAGCTATAAAATAAATCTCTCTGCGACAGTAATTAATATTAAATATATCCTGAATTCATTACCTGCAACATGCTTCTTTTAGATGGAGTTTAATTCAGATGTATTTTTAGAAAGTTCTCAGATAAAAAGAGCAAATCGAAGAAAGAAAGAATCCCCTCATTAAAAACTGCCTCCCATACCCCATCAGAATCAGCTAGGTACAACAGGAAACCCTTTGTTCATCCATAAAGGAAGTTCATTTTCAGAGTAATGAATGATTAGTACGCTATAAAAAGCTGAGTTTCACACTGCCTATCGAAACTAATTACTTGTAAGATAGTTTTTATTAAACCTACTTACGGAAAGCGTATATTTTGTAACTAACGACAACAAAGCATCTTACATAAAGAATGCGGGAATTGAGTAATCGGAAGTTTCTCTTTAAGGTATTAAATTACTTTTAAATAATTTGATTGGAAGCATTTCTTGAATAATTATTCATTTCTACTAACAAGATAGTTGTTTGAGGTTCACAATAAAACTTATACGTGATTTCTTTCCAACTCGATGGAGAATAATTTTTTTTCATTAATTTTTGTTTACCTGCTATTGAATAAATCGAAAAGCTACAAGAGATTTATTAAGTTTACTTAGAATTAAAATATAACACTTTGAATTGAAATAATCGTTTCATGGAACGATACCCACGAAAGCTATTCAAAAATATTTAATGTTTTTCTTTCTGGAAAGATTTCTCATCATGTGTGCATATGAAAATCCGGAAAATTTTCGAGCATACATCCAGCTGAGATGAAAGGGAAAATCACAAATACCGCATTCATCAATCATTGATTAACAAAGCTGGATTCACATCTCGGAATTTTCTCATCAGATGACGTGCAGATGGTTTCGTTGATTGTTGCCAAAAGGGTCATTTTTTTATTAATTAACCGGGACCTACAGTTAAGAAGGATACAGAACCACTATAAACATCTAAGCCCGAGATATGATTTGAACTTATGAACTTCTGAGCCGAAGCAAGAGCCTATCAGCCATTAGCCTATAACCATTCAGTTATCAGCTCGACAGCGTAAAGACAGAGTAAATTTCTCGGGTTTTATACCGGCCACTCTTAAATAAAAAATTATGCTTCTGTTTTCTGTATACGCACTGGTCAAGGTGGGTGCTTGAGATTCTTTCAACTTACGGTACAAGTGTACATTGAACCACTAATAGAAGTCCTCCCGTGAGCCAAAGACGTGGAGGATGTTCGAGTACAGTTATGAAGGCATCAAAACTGCACAAACTGATTATAGGCATGGTGAAAATACGATAATAATATGCAAAGTCAGTTTTAAGACCTATTTTATTAAAAAATGAATTATATTTATTTACAAGTTATTCACTTACCTAACTTCATTAAGCAATATACATCGTAAGAAATAGTCAAAGGATTTAGGAATCATCTAAAAACGCACTCTCTCTTTACAAGATTGATATCTTTGCCAAGATGACGTCAAATTTAATAAAGACGAAGAGACCTCTGAGTAAATACGTATCTCCCCATATAATCCTACCAACAACAATTTCTAGAAGGTAAGTTAGAATCGGATACCACACATAGGAACTATCAACATAAAGGTTTTAACTACACTAGTGTTGTTAGATTTTAAAAATAAGTCATAGATTATACAACCATTGAATTCCGAACTTCCAAAAGAAATATGTTGACAGAAATTACGCATCAACACATGCAAGAACTTTGTTTACTTCCGCAATTTAATGAAACAGAGTTGCTTTGACTTATTTGTCGCTCAACGGTCATGTTTTGTACAAGAGCGCCAATCAGAACGGGACCTACGGTTTAAAGTGGATTTCCAATCAATTTAAACACCTACACCCAAGGCAAGCATTCAAACCCAGGAACTAACCAAAGGCTAACAATTCGACGACTACCAGCTCGCATGAAAGTCGGGAAAGGCGAAAAACAATATATATATATATATATATATATATATATATATATATATATATATATATATATATATAGTGATGATATCAGTATTATATATATAAAACTGATATCTCTAGACTGAGAAATCCAAAATTGCAAATCATTGTCTTATGAGAAGGTTTATGTCATCTTTCAGATTACCGTAAATAAGGTAGATCAAGTGGGCTGTAAATACAAACATCGGATACCTTAGACAAGCGAATACTTCATTACCTCTATTCATCAGAAAATTAAAGCATAACAAGTTGGTCATTATTAATGATGAGCAAAAATATTGTTTAGAAAAAGAGAGATGGAAACCAACCAAAATTACTATCAATCGATCAAAATATCAGCACAAAAATCTTGAAGTTTAAACTTTGTTTATAAAGCTACGAATAAGAATTAATTTAATGTTAATATTAAGTAGCTCAATGTGCATGATTATTTACAACTATACCTTCTTCTAATATGTAAGAGATATATTTCAAAAACACAATAATAAATCATAAAAACATTTAACACAAACATTGCCAATAAGAAAAAATTCTATAATTTTATATTTTTAGTAATGTTTCAACATTACTGTGTTTTCAAATCATGGTATTTTTGACATCTTATAAGTTTTCTCACACTATCTAAATTATCTTAATTCTTTTCTTTAGATTTAATATGTTCCATTATGTTGTTTAAATAAAACTAGAAAGTACACTACTCAATTCCGGAAGAATATGTCAAAGCTAATGGACTTCCGGATGTGTCCCGGAAATTCCCGGGAAAGTGACAAAGTCATACGCCTGTCCTTAATAGACAATGGGATTCCCAATATAAAGTTACCCTAGAAATGGAAACTTCAACTGAAGAATTGTTCAAATTTTTGATTAAAAAAATTCAAATATATATATATATATATATGTTATAAAACAAATATTAATAGCTTAAACAAGTGTTAAGGCGATACATTCTTGCCTAAACATTTCTGATAATTAAAGCTGCTAAACACAATCAAGCATATATTAGTTTTGAACCATGATGAAATGACGAAGTCGACACCTGAGCATTCACCTCTCCAAGGAGAGACATCGAACCCACTTTATTCTCACTCATGAGAATGATGCGTTTCCACCTAGCAATCGATACCCAATGAAATTAATGTCAGCTGATGAGTGGAGAAAATAAAAAAAAGTAAATTTTGATAAGATAAAATTAATTGGTCGATAAAACATTTTTATGATTACAAGAATTATAGTTTTTTGGACAATTTCTTTTTAAAAAATAAAATAGTTAATTAAAATGAAAAATTATGGATAAGTTCAATGTAATTATCGTAATCGGTTATAATCGTCACTGAGTGTTTATTTTCTTTTTTTTCCTTCAAAATAAAACTGAAGCAACATTAACAAAAACGAGCAACTTTCATGAGAAAATTAAACAAAAACAAATCGTAAAATGTGTTCGCTGTTCAATACATTGATCACAAGCCAAAAACATTGTGTTGATATTTTTTAATACAAAGCTATATTAGGATTTTTAATGACAGTAAGAAGTAATCATGTCACGAAAAGTGAAACTTGGAAAGCTTTCGAGCACACACTTTGACAGATAAGAATGTAGAAACTTAATATTTATCTCCCGCTGTTATAAGATGGCAGGGATTGAACCTGATATTTTCATAACGGAAGATAACTTTCCGAAATTAAAGAAACTGTAAGCCTATGTGGATTCATATTATTAAATCAACGATCAGGATAGAATCTATTATTTTCTAAACTCAAGAACGACTCTTTTACAGCGGAATTACTTTATAGAAAAATTGCTTTTATAATGAAAGTTGAATTATTAAAATAATTAAATTACTTTACTATGAAAACACATGACATTGTATGACTAAATTACTATGAGTCAGAAGAATATTTATGCTGGCTATCAACTAAATTGAAATGAAAGTAGAAAAGACTCGCGAGACAATACAATCTTCGATATACCGAGACTCCAGATAAATCGAGGGCACCCGAAAAGAAAATTTTAAAGAAATTTTAAAAAAGTTAAAAGAAATCCTTAAAATGCGAAATGAAATTTTATAAATTATAATTCTTTTAAAACATGAATATAAATTTCTTTTTAAAGCTTTTTTTTCTATACTTATCAAATAGATTTTTTTTTTAAATTTTTTTTATAGAAGATATGTTTTATTACTGGAATGATTTATATATTAATGCACATTTTAACACGAATTTGTTTACAATTTTTTCCAAATAAACTTTGGGTTTTGTTCGTTTAAGGTTTTTCTTTTATTTTCTCCATGCCAAATAATTTCTCATCATTGTTAATCTAACATAATTCCTTTTTCATCTCCTTCAGTTTATAAAATTTCCAATATAGCTTTATGTAAAAATTAAAAATGTGAGATAAAATTTTAAAAAGTATAATTTAATTATTTCCTTTTAACTAAGTCAAATTATGAAGAAAAATTTGAAATCTAAACAGAAATAAATGATTCGAAGGTAACTGAATTAAAAATCAAAACAAATGCAATCACGCAAGGCTTTACTTAATAGAATGCCATAATTTCCCTAGGGAGGAAGTTATTATCTCTAGATAAGAAATAGCCTCTAGTAATTCCATTCTAGAATAGAGCAACAAGAAATAGCTATCGCATCACGTGTTGATAAATTACCGAGCGATGATTATTAGCAAATAAATGAAAGTTTCCAAACGATTATCATAAACAAATAAATAAATGCAAGAGAGGGATAGAAGTTAAAATGAACAAGTAACTACGAAAACGTTTCAGAAATCAATACCCACGCCTAACCACTGACATGCACACCGTCAATTAAAGCATGAAAGTGGCAAGCAAATGTGACGGGATTATGCATTAGCTTCATTTGAACAAATGACCTACATTTATGACAGAAGGGCACGCGGTCTCCAGCCGTTTCAACACCATCTTTCCTTTAAATGGTAAAAGGGATTTTGACGCTTTTCTCGTTTTGTTTGTTTACTTAGATAAAAATTATCCGACGACGCGTGGAGAACTTGTTCAGTAATTGTCCCTCTGAAACGATTTCGGTAAACAGTCACGGCTAAAATGGGACAAAGGTATACAATTTCATAATTGAATATTAAAATTTATAGCTTATCTTTCTTTTTCTCAGTTTTGGTTAATCTTTTTCGGTTGAAAATTGTGTGATGACAGCTCATCTCAAAAACAGAAATTTATAGAACATGGCAAAGTAGAATCGGCTGTCCTATAAATAAGTAGAAGTAATCAAATCATGTTAAGTATTCTGAATATTTGCTTCTTTTTTTCTTTCAAATTTAAATTAATTCGTCTGGGTCACAGAAGCCTAGTAAGGAAAATCTCGAGATTGAATGACAATGAGTTGGATACATGACTCATCATTGACCAACAAAATGAAAAATCCTATGGACGCAAATCAACATGCTGAAAAGTTCTAAATGAAATACATAATGAATCTATAAAGATGATAATTATTTAAAAACAACTATTGTCAATCCTCTCGGAGACAGCCCATGGGATTTTCTTACAGAGAAATATATACTTCCAGTTTTAAGATACTGTTGAATTGCAGCAACACGTATGACAGTACATTGTTTGCCTCAAAAATACCAAATTCTATATTTATACTGTCATGTAAATGAATTTATACAATAACTAATTCAAGCAGACAATAAATTATTCGGTACATTCTGATCGTTAACATATATATTGTTAACAATAAGAATATACCTAATAATTTAAGAAATAAATTGTCAGTGATCATGAAAAATAATGTCAATATGAATATTAATATTATAACTGCTTTTTTTTAATCTTAATCAGTGTCCAAGTGGTTGATCAACGCTATTCTGCACATAAGGTCAAATATTTGAAATTTTGTTTATTTTCCAGATTTTTTCTATAAATTATATACGTGAATAAAGCACACTAGCAAAGAAAATATACAATTTGAAAGGCAAATAGTAAAGGGGGAAAAGCGTTGTTTGAAATAAAACAAAAACTGTTTTTAAAATAAAAATTAACACTAAGATACACACACTATTACTTAAATCATCGATTTATTTCTGTAAGAGCTAGAGCCGAGTAAAAGCTACTTTTTCCAGTGATAAAATGACGTTTTTTTTACTGAATAGTTAAATGCTTACAGCCCTTGCCTTCGGTTTAACAGTTCATGGGTTTGTATCCCTCCTTTGGCATGGATGTTTATAATGATTCGGAATCCCCTTTAAACCGTAGGTCTTGGTCTAATTAGCTCTCGTGTGCAGAAGAAAAAAAAACTTGAGCGACAATCAAGCTAACCAATGATAGAATAACAAAAAGAAATAAAAATACACTACTGACCATTAAAATTGCTACACCAGGAAGAAACGCAAATAACAAAATGATATTTATTGGACAAATATATTATACTAGAAATCACAAGTGATTAAATTTTCAAAAAATTTGACTGGATAGATCCTGAGAAATCAGTACCCTGAACAACCACCTCTGGCAGTAATAACAGCAGTTATACGCCTGGGCATTGAGTCAAACAGAGATTGGATTGCATGTACAGGTACAGATGCCCATGCAGCTTCAACACGATGCCACAGTTCATCAACCGTAGTGACTGGCGTTTGGTGACGAGCCAATCGCTCGGCAACCATTGACCAGACGTTTTCTATTGGTGAAAGATCTGGAGAACGTGCTGGCCAGGGCAACAGCCGAACATGTTCCGTATTAAGGAAGGTCCGTACAATACCGGCAGCATGCGGTCGGGCATTATCCTGTTGAAACGTAGGGTTTCGCAGGGCTCGAATAAAGGATAGAGCCACGGATCGTAACACACCAGAAATGTAACGTGCACTGCTCAAATCACCGTCAATGCGAACAAGAGGTGACCGAGACGTGTATCCAATGGCACCCCATATTATCACGCCAGGTGATGGGCCAGTATGACGATGACGAATACACGCTGCCAATGTGCGTTCACACCAATGCCGCCAAACACGGATGCGACCTTCATGATGCTGTACACAGAACCTGGATTCATCTGAAAAGAGGACGTCTCGCCATTCGTGCGCCCAGGTTCGTCGTTGATCACACCATTGAATGCGCTCTTGTCTATGACGCAGCGTCAAGGGAAGCCGCAGCCATGGTCTCCGAGCTGAGAGTCCATGTTGCTGCAAACGTCGTCGAACTGTTCGTGCGGACACTTGTTGTCTTCTTAACGACCCCGTTTCTTGACTCACGGCTCGTGACGTGGTTGCACGATCCATTACGGCCATGCGGATAATATGCCTGTCTTCTTGGCAGCTAGTGATAGGTGGCCGTTGAGATCCCGCATGGCGTTCCGTATTACCGTCCTAAACCCATCGATTCCATATTCTGCTAACAGTCATTGGATCTCGACCAACGCGAACAACAATAGTGTGATAAGATAAACCGCAATCCCGGTACGCTACAATTCGACCTTTTATCAAAGTCAGAAACGTGCTAGTACGCATTTCTCCTTCTTACACGAGGCATCACAACAACTTTTCACCAGGCAACAACGTTCAAATGCAATTTGTGTATGAGGAACCGGCTGAACAATTTCCTCATTTAAACACAATGTAGGTGTCGCTACTGGCGCCTGCTTTGTCTGAAAGTGCTGAAAAGCTAATCATTTGCATATCACAGCACCTTCTTCCTTTCGTATAAATTTCACGTCTGTAGCATGTCGCCTTCTTGGTGTAGCAATTTTAATGGCCAGTAGTGTATTTTGGAAAATAATACAAAAATTATAATGAAAAAATACGGGATTGGTCAGAAAAAAAATTCACAATCTGACTGAAAACAGTTAATTTCATTAATAAAAATCTTTGTAAAAATAGTGGGAAAGAAAACAACAATCGATAAAGAAAAGTGTATGGTTTAGTTTCTATGATTTGTTTATAGTTCCTTAACTTTTGAACATAATGGGGACTCATTAGAGACTTATAATTAATTTTAAGTGAACTCCGACCCTCGACAGACCTGCCAAACCGACACCTGAGGTAGGAAATGAATTCATGAGCTGTTAAAACAAGGTCAGAGAAGTTATTTTTATAAACCAGCTGGATATCTTCCCATTTCTCTTGACTAGTGCTCTTGACGGTACACTGGTATAATATCAAACTAAGGATATTCAAATTCAGAATATATTTGTTTCGATTTGCAATTTTTAAGCTCATTTTCAAATATTAAAATAATAAGCTAACAAATCCATTCTAACTTGAACATAAGAAAACTTGAAAATTTTATGAGGGTATCCTTATCAGTAAAAGCATTTGAGGCAGTGAAGATATCGCGGAAAATTTGCATGCACATTTAGGATTATTAAAGAGGCTCTAATAGTTTGCCGCTTAAACGTGAGCCCCATACGAAGAACTAAACTACCCTAATGATTAATGGGTAATAAACTATTCCCCTGACACGGTACATAATTCTTACCGAAAGCAAGTGTTTCAATAATCAAAGATAATTATCTGCGGGGCTCCATTACGAACACATCCAGGAGGGATAACTAGAGCGATAAACTTCGGAAGTTATCTTTCGCGCACCTCTGCAGCATGAAGCACAGATTAATGCAAATATTTGCGGAAAAATATTTGACGTCCTCAATAATTAAGTTAAGGAAGATGAGTGGGTGATGTGAATTTTCCCAAAGATATAGAACTTCTTCCACAGTTATTGTGATTACAACTCAGCTTAAATGAAGGGATTTTCCAACATTATTATTCAAAAAGAGTTCTCAAGAAAATTTCTAAAAGTAATAGTTAAGTAATTTACTCAACAATATAAAAGTAAAAAAAAAGAAAAGAAATTTTAGTATACTTAAATTATTTAAAAGAAAGTAAAAATATATTAAGTGTGTGTAATACATCCCTTTTAATAAAAAGAACAAAAAATTAAACGCTCAAAAATAAAGACTTGAATCAGCGAAAACCATCAAAATTTATCTATTAAATTACATTTTTTTCTTTGTAAAACCTTGACAAATATATTTTTAAAGTTCCTTAGTATAACTGTAAAGTGACAACATTGAAATTAGATTACGAAAAACAAATTTCTTGCGAAGCATACAATATAAGTAAAAATTACCAAATGGTAATTTAAGTGATTGCTAAATGAATCAGTTTTGCAAATCAGGCAACTTTTTCGGGTTTCAAAAGAAGGGAAAAATAATTTGTAGGCACTTCAGTCAACCGTGAAATGAATTTTTCGATTCTTTTGTAATGACAAATGAAAATATGCCATAAAAATATGGAAAGAGATGATCATGACTAAACCACCCTTAAATCAGTCATTACCTTTTTTCAAATAGAAATGTAGATTTTTTATCATTTGTCAAAAAAAAATTAATGAAAACTTTAACGCTATTGTCTGATTTTTATTGTTACAGATTCATCTTTTTAAATATCTTAATTATATATCCTAATTTGGATTCGAAACAATATAAGTAAAATAAAATTGCAGAACATATTTGAAGACATTAAATCTAAAAAGTAAAAATAAAAATCTTTTAAAATTTCCAGTCAGATAAGTTTATGGTCATTTAAATTATATCATTTAAATATCAAAGAGTTATAATATTAACAATTCAAATTAATCAAGACAAATAGTAGCTAGTAAACATGTTCATTAGCCCCCCAAAAAAGGCAAACTATAGTTATTCAACAGCTTTAAAAAATATAAATTATAAACAAGAATTAACCATAAGATCGCGAAAACAAATGATTTTCTAAAAACTTTATAATTTCCTTTCCAGACTCATTGTTCCGAAGAATAAGCGATTAAAAAAAATCAACTAGCTGAAGCAAAATATCAAAATTAAATTGGCATTTTCATCCAATACATTTTAATTATTTTTAGAAAGTAAAATTATTTATATAAATTCTAAATGTATATAATTAGATTAGCATTTTCAACTTTATCGTAAAAATTTCAATTGAAAATTTTTCTCTAAGTTCCTTCACAATTAAATTATTTCCTTTTATTTCTATAAACACAGTTTTTCTCAACGTGGAGTTAATCACAACTGTTCCATTCAATCAAATTTCGACCAATGAAATTCGGACCCAATAACCACAACTTTTTATGTGCATGTTCAGAACCTGTTCCAGGAAAACATGAAAGAACATAATGAATAACATCCCTGCAATGCGAAAATCCCGGCCTGCAAAAACACAGATGTTATCCGTTATTGAAGTTCAAATACTCATGAAATATGCAAAAAGTGAATTATTCACTTTCATTTTGACATTTACACAAAACCTCTTGCTTGTTTAACTTATCACATGCTACAGTTAAGACTTAATCTCTCGCTGCCTTAGACACCTGATGTTTCGACAAATAATGGTGACTTCATTTTAAAAATAGAACATGGAATTTTAAAAGAAATAAAAGATAATTCAATAGTAAAAAAGATTACAATAAATATTAAAATAAATTAAGTTAGTTTGAATTCCTGAAAAAAAATTCTTTTTTCGATCTTATTAAATTGGAATGATAAAATAAAGTGGATCAATTGTTAGTGTTTTTTATGTTATTGAAGTGATTTTAATCCATCGTACTTCGTTTTGTTTTAAGAAAAAGAAAGAAAGAAAACACTATTCAGATTGCAAAAAAGATTTATTTAGAATAATAAGGACGAGTTATATATTTTTTGGGCTCTGATCAAGCTTACAGAATTTTAGAATACGTGGATCTTTCGAGTTTAAGATTATACTGACGAGGCTCTTGCAAGTAAGCAAAAAATAATTATAAAATATTTAAAGAGGCTCTCAAGAAGCTTTTGCTCTAAGTTCGCAAATCTATATCGAAGGTTCTGTGCACATTATTGATATATGAGCTAGATTATCTTATCAGTATTTTTGAATACAGATTACCGTTTTCGATACAGATCTTCTAATGAGATACAGTAATTAAACATTTCTTTATATACACAATTCCATATTTTGGTGCTTTACAATAAAGTTTAATGTTTCTAAAGAAGATTCTAGATAAAAAACGACCCAAGAGTCTATTTATCTGGCGAGTCTATTTATCATTTTTTTCCCCCTGAAAGAAAAAAATGGCTTGGCCGGAAATCAGCGATGGAACGTGTAAGAATGAAGAGAATAAAGATGACAAACTGACGACATCACTCATTTCCCCCTCCCCACAATATTTTTTGTGCGGATGTTCCGAACTTTTTTAGCAATATAACAACAAGTGTATAAATGCATTGAAAATCAGCCATTTAAAAATTATTTTAACATTAAATGAATTTCCATTACCACATTTTACATACATGTACATGAAGCACATTTGTGGTTAATTCATTAATACTACACAAAACTACTCTATTTAGTAGAATTAGTGATTACGGATGAATCGATTGTCCCAATTTGCTACTTTTTTCAGTTTCATTAAGCACAAATTTAAAAAAAAAAAAAAAAAAACAGCAGCAAAGGAATCTATTAGGGGGGGGGGAGAAAATACCACAAAAACATACAAATAATTATTCGTCAGAAATAAGTGTGTTTGTTTCGATTTTCTTAACAATTTTATTCAAATTTCTCAAAGAAAATGTGTTAAATCATGCATGCATATGAGTATTACAGAGATAATTCCCAGAGAAAGGCAAAAATATTAAGCGTTATAAGTTACAATTCCCAAATGATACAATGTGAACTCCGTTTTATAGGAACAAACGTAAAATCCACAAAATAAAGATCTTGGCAATAAACTATTTTATAAGTGCAATATCATCTTTAGATCAATAACAATCTGAAAATTCAGGAAAATTTATGGCCGCCATCAAACTTTTGATGAACAGTTTTATTCACTTCTTACTATACTGCTCAAGCCAGTTATATTTAGTTTCTAATAATAGACCAGTTCAATCTGTTAGTATTTAATGTCACCGGTAGATGGCAGTAAGCAATTTATTTCTGAATAGATAAAAGATAAATATTTTCAAATTCCCAATCCCTTTTTGCAATGACTTTATTTTAATTTTTATGTATAGATATTATAATCATGAAAAAAATTATTTGTTGCTGAAATTTAATCCAAAACATTATCTATTGCACATTTATACTTGTCAGCTTCTAAAAAATAACTTTATGTTTTTAACATAATGTTTTACCATGACACAATATGGGTATTCCTGTTTCACTATAAAATTATGCATATTATATGGACTTTATGGATTTTTTCACATTTACAATAGTTAAATGTTTAAATTTTACAATCACATTGCCAACCAAATAATTACAATAAATTTTTATTTCATTTACGTTAGTCAAAAGTTCTAGCTAAGAATATTGGAAAAAATAAGTGGGAATATATCCATACTTATTAATAAACTTTTGTTACAAATGACAATTACTCAAATGTCAGCTGACCACAAATGAGTGAGTATTGAACTAGCTAAAGGAGAGTCAGCCTCATTCGACGATTAAGCCAAATGTGACCAATAATTATCATGTTTACATTATAACGAAGGATAAAGTTTACTGTACTTTGAAAGCGTAAGAGACATTATTTCATGACTCACCTAAAAGTTTCCTGGACATGGGTCCGAGGGGTGGTCGCCGTTCCAGCATAGGGGAAGATATCACAGAATATAAAACAGTTACTATTCAAATGCGATGAATCGCTGGATTTGCGTCATCAATCGAGAGCGTGACAGCATCCTCTTCCGCTGCTATTTTGCATAGTATGACACCGATTGCGTCACGGCGGCCATCGGCCGATCACGGTTCCAGCACAATTAATCTGAAAGCAGTCTCTTTTATGGCCGACAAGAAAGATTGTTTATTTTTTGTAAGCAGCACCTGGCACGTACTTGCTGATCAGACTGATGCATTTGTGACTTTCTGTGTCAAGGTTACAGGTGGAAATGAAGGCATCCAGGGAAAATTGTCTATTTCGTAAATCGAAATGAATCAATTATCCGTTTAACATGAAAACATTGGCTGTTACCCCAGCGACTTCGATTACAAAAATGAGATAATTTAAAATCAGCGCTGTTTTACAACGACTTCATTCGATGAATCCACACGTTACTCTGTTTCATTGCGTTTCAACTGAATCGAAAATTTCACCAGCAAATCAATTGGTTTTTTTCACATCAGAATGACAGAATTTGCTTAATCTATAAAATCATGTTGACGATGTAAGACATTCACAAAGCATAGTGAAATTATTTTATAAAAATATATGAAATACAGGCAAAAAAAAAAAAATTGGCTGCAAACACAAGAAAATAATACATTTTTGTTTTCAGCTGTCTAATTTTTAGAAGGAAGATCATCAGTCACGCAACTAACTGACCACAACAGAGATGGACATCCCCATCCACCGACCACTAAGAGCTTCCATCCTTTTCAAAACACGTGACCGCATCACGAACACCAACCGATATTTTACTTGGAGGAGCCTAATCCGAAAGACAGTATCTGCCAGCAGTTGCGCAATTGTCGGCTACAGCGAAACTATCGCAGGACGCTGGTGGGACACGCAGACGAAGACCTTTTGCGTGTTGTACGAAGGAGGCAGAGAAAACGAACTGAAGAAGAAGGTAAAGGAGTCGAAAAGGAAGAAGTCCATCCCAGAATAAAAACTACTCCAGCATATCCCGTCGCCCTAAAACTTGGCGAGGAAACAACCGAACCTTGGTGATCGGGTTGCCGCAGCAGGTGAAAAGCATAAAGCTGGGCCTCCTCCAATGGACACCGGTCACGCCAGGTAAGAGGCGAAAAAAATGGATCTAAAGGAGTTTTCGTTTCCGGTTGTGTGTGCTTTCAGAGGTAATAGAGCCTTCTCCTCTCCGAAATCCGGAAGACAGGCGGACATAAATAAGATTGACGTTGCTGGTGGGAATCAGCAAACTCTTAGTTCTGGTGTTAAGCACGTTTTCTTACCATTCGAGCAACAGTAACAGGTTCTTAAGCGATGATTTCAACATTAAGGGACACCTGTTATTATCCACTCTCTCTTGTGACACGCAATTACAGAACAATCAATGACTCCAGAAGCACACAGGGTGTGTTTCTAAATAACCATCGTGCAGGATTCACACAGGCAAAAATCATATATCATTACCAAATGTTTAAATATTACATGAGACATTTACATATATTTTCAATGCTACATGCATAGAAGTAAAATTATACCGTTCTTTTTCCTATTCGATTAAATTAATTGTTTTAAAATGTAATTCGGTCATGACTCTCAAAATATTGAAGCACTTCACTGAAATTATGAAAACATGCAAAGACTGATATCGATAACAACTTTATTAAAATTCTTCTACCAAGAAAATTTCTTGATACCAAAATCAACAGAATTTAAAAAAATTACTTGATAAATAAGAACTGTGTTTCCAATTTTCCTTTTTGATACTGTCTACTTATATGAAAATCTAAATATTAATACAAATTAGCAATTTTTTTAAATAAAAAAAATTGAATTGCATATTTCTATTAAATAATCAAAATAAGGATTCTCATCATTCTTGCCGCAAGACTCATAATTACAACGAACCATTAAATTCAAGAATACTTACATTTTTATTTGAATACTCAATAACCGGTATTTCTAATTAATATAATCAATTTTTTCACCCGAAATAATCTTTTCTTTGGCTTTAGTGTAAATTAGGATATACACAATTTAAATTATACAAAAGCTAATACATGAAAAACTAAAAAAAAAAAAAAAAAAAAAACCGTAGAATAAAAACTGATACAATTATTTCAACATTCAAGAAAATATGATACATATTTTAAGGAAAATTCAAAACAGTCATTGACTTATATTCATCAAATAATCTTATCTTTTAAAATAGTGAGACAATATTAAATTGTTTGAGATTTCAAAATAAATAATTTGCAAAAAATAGATATTTTTAAAATGCCTTTGTCTCATAATTAATAATTTCTTTTGTTTCAATACTTTTTTTTCAATAACTGCAACCGATTTAATTCATACAGACAAATGTATATTAAAAAAAAAACAAATGGTAAAGAAGAACGTACAAAAGTGTGATTCTCACATCAATTAAGAACATATGGAAGTAGCCTTGGTGATAAATTATTTATTGCGCTTTATTTCCCAGATATATATATATTTTTTAACTTATCATCGTTAACAAGGGTTCATGCAGCGTTTCGAACAAATTTACGACCATAAAAAATCGTTTTCAATCATGGAACAAAAACGAAGGTCGGAAGTTTTTTTTTTTTTTTTTTTTACTTCGTCATGCGCAGCCGAGAATCTTCCACACAGATAAATCGCCAAATGTGGCCGCCTTTACAATTTATTATTCCAACAGATATTAAAAACAAGTGAAAGAAAAACTAGAAGGAGGAAATAAATAAATGAAAAAAGCACTGCATATAGTAATGTGCCTTGAGAGAGGTTCACCCACCTCGGCGACGCCAACCGACCTGAAAGGTCGAGTCTATTCCCTCAGGTAAGCAGAGGGGTGATGGTTAATTTTTACCAGTTCTACAAGAAAGAACGGGATCTCATCTGGAGCAAAAAATTGCCCTTCCTATTTTCGCGACAGAATAAAACATGGAAATACAATGAGGAAAATGGTTACTCGATTTACTGATTTTTGACCAACATCTTTATAAATACATTTCAGAAATTGTTAAACAACTGTAAATAGAAGTTAATTTTTATAAATATAGGCAAAAATTTTCGGTAGACTTGAAAAGTCCTCTAGATATCAAAATTAAATTTAAATGCTATTATTATTAAATAAAATAGATAACAAAAAAAGTAATATGACAAGTTAAAATTCGCAAAATGATGCATATTTTGTATGTAACGTCCATATATAATTAAAAAATATAATTTGTTTAGCAAAATAATGAAATCAGGTGAGAAAAAATATGTATTTTGCCGACTTAATTTTAGAAGCTTAAATTGACCGCAATTCAATACAACGAATTCAATTTTACAGAGAAAGAGTTTTGCCAATAATCTGTTATTTTATCGTCTGCAATGTATTTTAACGTCACGTGAATTACGGCTGTTACGCGAATGACAGAGTAGGCGGGGGGAGGGGATCCCATCACGCAATTAATGGACGAAATTAACATGCACGAATTGGAAATTAGACAGGAAACAAACAACTTGTTTAACATTTGATTTCTTAATTACCAAATGGGAGGGAATGTTAAGTGGCATAAGTTTTTTTAGCTCATTTTATTGTAGCATCTAAAATTACATTTGGAATTCTTAACTTTCAGCTTAAAAAATTATAAGTATATATGTATATACTGCATGGATTTAATCAGTTTAATATCATTTCGCTCATAAATTTTGCTTCTGAAAGCAAATAAACATTTTTTTTTCCATTTATAAAATAGCACTAATAGCTTACTATTTGGTTATTTATTCTGTTAAATTAATATTCATTTATAGCATGTATTTTACGTGATTGCTTATTACATAGAAGAACAGAATTAAATTTCGATCTATTGTTTAAAATAATGAAACAATATTTTAAAAAATAAGTTTTCACTTGCCATAACTTTTTAAACTTTAACCCCCTTGTTCTGGGTTTAATACTTAGTATTTGTAAGTGACCTTTATTTTTCATGCAACATTTTATCTTTCATTAACTTTTATTGCTAGATATACAATTTTTGTTCACAGTTTATTATTTAACTCTTGTTTAATGAATAGTTCCTATTCATAGTTTAAAACTTAGAACTAATGTATTGTTTCAAACTGATTTCCTTTCTTATGTTTCTAATTAATGTTTAAAATTTAAATCCTGGTAAATTCTGAAAATTTTGAGCTTTTTCGGAGATTAAAATTTCGTAAGTGAGATGTAAAATTTGTCACCCATTTTATAAAAGAAATATTATGCGGTTAGAAACACGATTACAAGCGATAATTGAATATTGAAAGTGCTACAAAAACGCATACAGAAAAAACAGCCCATGATTCATCACGTGATACTTTCCAACCTGCAAATGAATATCAGACAAAATTAAAATGTCAATTAGAACAGGCTAAATCGACCGGCACCATCAGAAAGTCATAGTGTGGACACAAGCAAGCGACACGCACGAAACCACCCCCAGCAATATGTACACAGAAGTTAAACGCTTCCCTGTCACCCGGAACGTGAACCAGCTGCGGTACTGGACCACCCTCACCTCACCTCTCGGGTACACTACAGTCGAGCACGCGAGCCACCTGGCTGTAAACGAGGAATATTTAATATCTAGTTTCATGGCTAAAACCCCACAATTATCCCCCACCCACCTCTCCAGTTATAGGAGGAGGGGGCCACCGAACGGTGATTTTGCGGAATCCAAGTGGGTGGAAAAAAAATAGCGCCACATCTGGCGACAACATTATGGTTCGTGCGCGGGAAACAGTAGGCCCCCATGCTGGCTCGCGCGTGGATGAGTTAACAGTTGATGATAACGTAAGCAGAAAAGATGAGTTATCCTCTCATCAGGGTCCGCCAGGGCATGTGGGGGTGTAATCTCTTTAGAATCATCCATCCTCGATAAACGTGTACAACGGAAACCATAAAATGTATTTCAATTTTTTTAAGTTTAAATTAACTTCAATTCGAATGTAATGGAAGAACATAAAAAACTCAAGGTTATTGGATGTCCTCAACGCTGAGTTTTTCATTTGCAACAATAACAATGAAATCCTGCTCCTGCAAACAAGAAAATAACTGTTATAAAAGGAAAATTCAGTTAGATTCCTGGTTATCTGAGTTAAACAATCCATAGGAAGATGAAACACCGAAATTAAATTTTTTTCTTGAAATAATGGCAAGTTTATTCTTTTTTTAAATTAGAGATTAAAAATAATGAAAAAATTTATTAATAACTATGGCAGCACATTCATATGAAACATTGTTCAACAACTATAAATGTACATATTCTATCGATTTTTAAAATCTTTCCAAAATTAATATCAGGTTATTCGAATTCTTTCTCACAGAGGGAAATGCTCCAGTTTATTGGAATGATAATGAGTTTACTTTATCTCAAAAAAGATACCTCTAAAAATACATAATAAAAATATAAGAAAATGAGGACAAGAAAAACGGCACACATTTCTTTAAACATCTTCAACAACTATATTTACAATAACAAATCATTAATGAAAAATTGGCGACCAAATACAGCCAAGATTCGTAAAAGGAAAACAAGATATTTTCAAGGATCTAAAACAGTGATTCTCAGCTTTTAACTTGCTAATTCATGGGGTGTTATAAGAATAGACTGTAATTCCAAGTAAAACAATAATATAGTTTATAGTAGTTAAAACACAGACGTAACTAAAGAAGTAGCAAAATAAAACATAAAATAATTTAAAAAATGCAATATATAAAGTTTCAATGAATATATAAAGTATGAAATTTTTAAAGTAAAAGTTAATTTACATTACATTTTAAACTATTATATTTTAGTTTTAAACGTAACGTAAAAACATGTGTTTGGCTATCTCTGAATAATAATTCCTGTCTAAATTATTACTTACCTAAATATCATTATTGCTTGTTATTTAAATTACCAGATCATATTCCAATGAAGGTGTTTTCCTTTAATGAGAATGCTGCTTTAAGGATATTTTTATAATTACAGATTATTCGACTAGAGTTCGAAATGTGTGCTATTACAACAATCAACCCCTGAAATGGAATGGTTTCTGCATATGAAGGTTACCATAACCAGATCATACGGCTTAAAATGTATTTCAATCCTCTTCAAACGCATTGAATGATGATTTGTTGACCAGGGTGCCAATTATTCAATGACCATTTTCATTCTTCAAATAATTTGCAATGAAGTATTGCCTATTTATATTTATATAAGAAACATTTGAATTGAGACAAATTGACAGTCTCCATGCGTCTTTATTATTTTATTTATAGATAGATTGTGTCTTAAAAAATATTTGGAGCGCCATTTACCAATAACTTTGCGATCTATGAAAACACATTTAAGAGATATTGTTAATACAAATGTAATATAAGTTAATTTAAATATACTAATATAATAAATTTAATTTCAAATAGTATTTAAATTAATTTAAATATCCTATCTTATTCTTGCTAATATTCAAGACTCTCAAAATGATACTGTTTTTTATGATTTAAATAATTTAGAATAAAATGTGCAAATAGTAAATAACAAATTTATGTATAAATAAAAATCCAAATATTTTTCTAGAAGCGAAAATGCGAATTAGTTAACAACATGCGTTTTTTAAGTGTATTTTAAATTATTTTAGGAAAATTACAATAGCTGTCTTATTTTTATATTATCTATTGTGTTGACTTTTATACCCATTGAACAAGATAAATATACAAATTATTAATTAATTAAAATATTAAAATTTATTTTCTTCAAAAATTTTAAAATATTGAAATCTCTTTGTGGCTTACAAGATAATTTCAATATTTTAAAAACAATGTCGACAATCTTTAAAGATATTCGTGAATTGTACGCGGTTGCTATAGAAATTAAATTTTTAATAAATTAATTTAACCTATTCAAAAAAATTACAGAAATAAATATTAATACAAGATTGTAGATGCCGTTATCTCAGATAAAATAAATGATAAGCATCAGTAGAATCAGGGACACGCAGATCGAAGGAAAGAATATCGATGTATTGTACTAAAATATTAGGTTAGGAAAAAAGAAATCCATTATTTTTAGGTGAAATATTGTAACTTATTGTAGATTCGCTAAGCATAAAAAGTTTATAATTTTTTAGAGGTCAATCCTTAGGTTATGGGCGATGCTAAGGCTGCTAACAAAAAGTCAGCTTCGATAATTTTTGATATTATATATAACATTTCGACGATGACACATTCGTCCAAGGTGCCCCTTTAACACCAAAAATACTTGAATTGAATCGACCATACCTGTACGTAACTATAATACACGTAACTGATTGTTACAGTAACGGGATCATAAACTCCATTCACAATTTCAATCTCTTAGCTTTTATTTTCTCCTTTAAAGGAGAAAAATAGTGAAATATGCCGAATTTTCTCTTTCTTGAACTTTACTCTTAAACTCATAAATAAATGGACCAAACAAAAAAGAAAAAGAATTAATTCAAAAAATCCACTTTTCAATGAGAATAAAACTGAAATTACTCGATTTTTACTTTATGAGATATCGATCACGGCAACTTTCTACCAAAAATTAAATGCGGATTAGTTTTTTCCAACCTAATATTATTTAATAAAAGAAAATTTCTTAACATACATCTCATTTTCATTTTTTTAACTATAGTGCTTAATGATACCAGCTTTTAAAATTCTTTTCCTTTAAATAGGTTTTTATTCATAAATCAAATTAACACGTGTTTCTAGAAACAGAACATAAGAAATGCCTATAAATCTAGTGTCAATAATAAAGCAAACCAATTCCTATTGGTTAACAAAAAAATTAACATTTAAAATTTTTCGGTTATACCTAAAATAATATATAAACAATAAAATATTTTTATACATGGATTGTAAAAGTTTATCACTGTAATATGAAGCTAGAGTTGTATGCTAGGAAATAATTTAATAAAATAAAAGTTTGAAAATCAAATACTCAGCTGGATATATGGTTTTTTTATAGAAATACTAAGCTACGATTTTTTCACGAAATGAAAGCGGCAATTTCAATATTTCATACAAGTCAAGATACGTAAACGTCGTTGAAAAATGTAAAATGAAATATACTTTTCCGAGAAATCTAAATAAATCGTCAATCGCTCGGGAAAAAACTCATAAATGTCAACCTTAAAAAAAAACTTAAAATCAAATGTTTCGCCTTTCACCATCAATGCAAGAATAAAATGAAAGACTAAACTCTGCATTATTACAAAGGAAATCTTGAAATTATATTGCATACAGAAGTAAAATACACAAGCTTTTCTGAACTAAGCAAATTTTATCCGAAGTATAGATTTACATACATACAATTTTAGCTTCAAAATTGTACCCGAAAGAAACATAAGAAATGCTACTGTTGAGCAGTTTTTATGTTCAGAATTTTAGAGGTTAAAAGACACGGTCACCGGGACAGCATTTCTTTTATTTATTTTTTTTATGATTATATATAAACTTATTAATCATTTTACATGAATGAATAAAATAATGAATAAATAAATAAAATGAAATAATTAGCATCTTATAATGAGGATAAAGGAAAATAATCTTCAATGAGTATTTTATCCACGCACAATTATATTTGGCGTGCAGATTTAAAACTCGTTTTTTTTGTAAGATGAATTTATGATTATTAAAAACCAATTTTAAATAACTATCAATTTAAAATTGATTATTAACGAATTTAGCATGCATTCGAAGTCTATAATAGGTTGTTAGAAATCACTTCATGTTTTTTTATTTAACTGTGTAAAAAATGTGAAGGTAAATTTTTAGTTATGATCATTATATCAAGAATGATATTTAAAATTTTTTTTCTCTTTACATCATCATAATTGTTTCATACAAAGACTGAGATACGAGAAATTCTTTCCATATATTATTTTCTAGTCATAAATGTTCAAAAAAGGTAAGATAAAAATTTAAATAGTTTGTGAATACTTTTTAGAGATATAAAAACAATAGAAGTCAAAAAAGTCACAAAAATATTTGAACTATTAAAGAAAGTTAAAATAAAATTATCCAGCCCTCAATTAATTCTAAGATTTTTTTTAAAAAATTAAAAGATAGTCTTTATTATTAAAAAATGTAAAGCCACTTTTTTTAACGCAATTTTTTTATACTTTGAGCAAAATAAAGCATGCTTTTCAAACTATATTGAAGTATATACATAGCAACGAAATTCGAAAACTTTTCTGATGAGTAAAATTTACATATAATGGGTGCACACAAAACGAGTTAGGTACATAAAAACAAAAGAATTGACGTTTACCTGGTCTGTCCATCAACTGGACAGCGGTTGCAGGGAAATATCCGCTTTGGGATGTGTAATTGGGGTGGAAGACAATGCCACGCCAACGGCCGTCAGTCCTTTGTTCCAGCACCTAAAAAATTAATTTAAATTAATAAAAAATTATGGTGATGTGGAATGCTAAAGAGAGAGATTGCAAAACGATTGCAATAGTTTGGTAACAATGGAAACTAATCACTTTTTAACGAAATATAATTTGGCTTATTCATCACTTTCTATATTCACGAAACAAAATAGTAGAGATCTACCTTTACGACCATGAATTATACTATTTAATTAATTTGTTACATTCATATTTCTGATTCCAAAATTAGGAGTTAAATTTAATGTATTACTGCCTTACGTTTTTCGATTAACTATTACCACCGAAACCATTAAATACAACACTAATTGATAAAATCGGATATCTGTCAACCAGTAATATGTTTAATGAGCATGTAAATTTATTTTTATGTTAAGGAATCTATTTATAACATGGATAGATTCTTAATATGTACAAAATTTAAATTATACAAAAAATATTTGAAGCATCTTCTACATATTTGAAGAACATCTTGAGTATCTTTACAAGATACCCAAACAACAATGTTTATTTTCACAAAAAATTTTCCTTCTTCAGTTCGGGAAACAAATAAAGATAACCAATAAAGATTAAGGATGTGTTTACATAATAAATTCAAGAACCATGAAAAGCTGAAATAACTATTTAATATCATGTAGGGCTTCACGAGCATATAGAAAAGTTCCAACATGAAGTGCATGAACTAATGTTAAATGTCTTGAGAACAATTCAGGTCATCAATCCTGCAAGACAACCCCGAAATCCATCGAAGTGCAAGATGGTGGTCTTATCTGAACGGCATGTTACAAGGCATCCAATATAAACTGGATAATTTTCATGTCTGGGTATTCAGAAGGCCGATGGAATAGGGCATTGAACCTGGAATCACCCGGAAATAAATCTCGATGGTGGGACACCACATTGTAATGATGGAACATCCACATTCATTGGATTGCACAACGGACAAGAAGGGGCATTATAATAAGATTGTTCGCTGACCAATAAGATTCATAGGTGGATGTGTCAGTTATCCGAAATGACATTAATTATACTTGTCCTAAACTATCACAGAGGCTGCACCAACTCCAACCATCCCGTGCTAACATGTATAATTCACAAATCTATAAGGTTATTTCCATATTGTCATAGGTTGGTTCACTCGTCAAAACAAGACTGTCAGACAAGGCAACTTAAAAAATCATCAATAATTCTACAATGGAGTTAACAGACACGAATGAGGCGGAAGTTTTGGGGTGTGAATTTATCCACACACAGGTGCGCTTTAGGTACCCAAAGACCATAAAAGTGGGGGAATGCTGGGCAGTTCACAAACTGAAAATGTTGACGTTCCAGCCTGTCAGTTAGCGATTATATATATATATATATATATATATATATATATATATAATCCCGCAATTTAAATATTTTTTTAATTCTGGCAGCACCCAGCTGTTTAAGTTTTAAGATCGGGTTTAAGATTTAAGATTGTTTAAGTTTTAAGAGATACTATATCCTATCCCTCGAGCGATGACTTTTAGCAGCGATCGCCTAACAGATTCAACAGACACAATTGCCTTATAGAGACGATCTTTACAGCATCGCATCGTTGACTGGTTGCATATTAGCACTCTTTCATACGTACCCTTGTACCAGTTTTACTGGTTATCAAGAGTGACTTAAAAATTTTGTAAAAACAAATTTTTGTACCACAAATTTTACAATTGGTAGCTGAATGGTGAAGAACTCTGACCTTCGATTTAATGCTTCATGGCAGGTTTCAGCTTCAACATACATAAATTCCC
The DNA here is from genome assembly GCA_026290005.1 of Latrodectus geometricus. Classification (NCBI taxonomy): domain Eukaryota; kingdom Metazoa; phylum Arthropoda; class Arachnida; order Araneae; family Theridiidae; genus Latrodectus; species Latrodectus geometricus. The sequence continues at coordinate 271,430 of JAPDSC010084022.1, read as the reverse complement.
AGGTCGATGGCGTTATCAAAGCAATCTTTATATAATATTTAAAATTCCTAAAAATAATTCATTAATATCTCTCACTCAGCAAAATTTTAATAGTTTTACGAATATATAAAAATAATTTATTTATAAAGCTTTTAAAATACTATTTATGTAAAATAGTGGAAAAAATATTATTCGTGCGTAAATATATAACAATACATTCTTAAACATAATACTTTCTAAGATACAATTGTTACCATCTTTAAAGGACTTAAATTGTGGAAGAAAGTTACGCTGAGCAATATAAATAGCGTCATAAAGAAAATACTTCTTACTTTTGCTTCTTCATTTGACGAAAACAATACATTTAGCTTTGTAAAATCTAAAATTATCTTCTGGATGATAGCATCAAATGACACTTTGATTTTAAAACTGCCATTTTAGGCTATAAATTATTTAATAGAATAAAAAAAAAGAGAGAAGGGAAAAACTCTTTATCTTTCCTCGGACGCTAAGAGCTCTCGAAGCTGTTATAAAACACAGCCATTTCAAGTCATAAAAGTTAGACACAGCCCACAAAAAACTCATTGTGCAGAAATCAAGTGGGAAAAGAAAAAATAAAAAAATTAACCACCACCGAACAGAGTTCTTCCTTCAATAGGGCACTTAATCTGGGCAGCCATTGTGTTTTCTCTCACCATCCAACGACCACGGTGTAAGCAGCAAAATCCATGGAACTGCGAAATGAGATGAAGAAAAAAATTCCATTCACTTTTTCATCTTTTCATCCCACGAAAAAGTCAAGTACCAGAGGGTCTTGCATACCGAAGAAGTATAGCAGGACAATAAAGTCCTGGTGAGGTAAGGGGGGAAAGAGCCCAGACAAATGGGTGGAATACACTACAGAACTAGCACCGAGGACAGAAAAAGGAAAGTTCGTGGGAATTTTCTTCTTTTTTTTCGTTCTGTTGACGGAGAAGAAAAATCTTGGGAAATATGTTTGTGGTAGAAGATGGTTTCACAAAAAGTTGAGGTCGCACGGGAAGGGGGATAAGAAATGCATACCGAAACTCGAGGGTGACTCACACAGAAAGTTTGGTAAGGGATGATGGTCACTGATGTCCATCACAACGAGGGAACATTTTGAAGATTCATTTATATCTTCTGATATTTTATGTGAATCAAGATCGTAGAACTTTTCAAAATACATTACTTACTAAAATTCAGATTAAACTCTATTTTTACAATTTCTAATATTTCTTTAGTAGCTGCCGTAATTTGTCTCTAATAACAACAATATTAAGCAAAAATGAGCAACTTTTAATCGAAATGTTTTTGATACAATGAAAGTTTAAAATAACACCCCTGGTGAATTTACTTCGATAATAAAAAAGATAATTCGATGCAGAGATTATTATCCTGAGGAAGTTTCTATATTTACATTTAGTTATTTCTTGGAAGCAGAAATGTAATCAAAATAAAATAATTCGTAGACATGTCCAGTAAAAATTTTCATGAAGGAGATATTAGCTGTTCTTTCAATAGCGTCAAATTACTTTCGTGAAAATTGATTTATATTTAATATTTTAACACCTAATTCTAAAAATTCTATGATGCACTATATCCAATTAGTTACCAATTTAGAATTTTGAATCAGGATAAAATAAAGAAATTAACAAAGTTGGCTACTTCAATGAAGAACTTGAAATTCTTGATTTCATGATCTACGTATTTCTCATACAATAGGAAAAAAATATACTTTCGATTAAATTGCTTTAATTAAAAATAAATCTCTTGATGTATAAAAATTAAAAATCAATTGAAATTAAGTACAATAAGGCATCTCAGAATTTAAATTTATCACTAAATAACTAAATAAACAACTACGATTTATCCAGAAAAATAATCACTAAATTTTTCTTGAAACCTTCTGTATTTCGAGGGTAAGGCACAATCATTTTGCATACCACAGAGGCCACAGTACATTATCGCTATTGCATCGCCGTAAAAATCAATTACTCTATTCAGGGAAGAACACCCATTCAGTTCGCAACCGAGCCAAATCGCCAATAGCTCTGAATCACGTAATAAATTGCTCATTACAAGGTATAACAATAAAGAGGCCGGCCATTGAATTCACGCCTGATTGGCGAGACTCAAGAATGTTGCTGGCGATCTTATCGAAGCCACGGCGCGCATTCACCGATTTCAATTACACTCCCAACAACAATACCGAATCACGAATAAAGTTCACGGCCTTCAGACGAAGCTACTGAACCACCCCTATCATCAGAGCGGCAAGGAGGATTAAGCGAAGTCGAAATTCATCCTGCGATTCAAGGAAGGCAGGAAAAAAAAAAATGGATGAGAGAGAATCGAGGCGAGAGCATTGTAATGGATAAACGACAGAAGAACTATGCACCCTGAACGAATGGGAATGGCTAGTCATAAAAACGATAAGATTTCTGATCGCCAAGGTGAGGCAAGCAGTCAGAATGGCAATCATGCCCCTCCCCTGAATGCTACCTGTTGCTCACCATCTCCCTCCCCTCAGCGAGCATTATTGATACCAGCGATTAGAGTGAGGGTGGTGCTGCAGACGAACTGAAATGAGATGATTTCTATGCGGGCGGACAATGCTACTGATTATTCATGAAACGAAAACACGAATCCGAAATTGATTTCGTGATTGTGGCCGCTGTTAAAGCGGCCTTTGCATATACCCTTCATTATAAGCGACAAAACAAACAAACTTTTTATTTAGTAATTATGATACTGCCCACCTTTGACCAATATAGTTAATTTTTCATTAGAAACTGGGAAATAAGTGTAGATATAAAACATGAATTCAACATTAATTTCCCCCCAACTTTAAATTTCTATTGGGGCATACTTGTGTGAGGGACCGTTTTTATGTTTGGAAGGTAGCAATACCAGACCTCTTCGATAACCGACATATTGAAAAGCCTACACAAATTAATTTTCGTTAAAATCATTTAATAGCACATCTAATTTTAGATATTTTACCCACAAATGGTATCAAAGGTTTTATTTTTCTATTTTTCACACAATTTCATCATTGCATTCATTTCCGTTAACATTAAACTTTTTGTGTGTAGCTCAATTGAAATTGTGTGTTTGAATGAGAAAATTAGATTAATAATGTATATATATTAGAATTAACGACATATATTAATCATTTTAAAGCAAATATCATAAATCAGAACTGTAGCACAGAAAAATAAAAAGCTCTCCTTTCCAACAAAGAGGAATTTGCATACAAACGAAAAATACATCCTGGGAAATTAGAAGATGGTAGCCAGCTGCACCAAGATCTGAAGAGAAATTCCAGTCCCTGATAATAAAGCACCCCAAAACAACAAATATATTCCAACTTTCTGTTCATGCAATTTATGAATAAAAAGAAGAAATCTGGCCTATTTCTGAACAGATTTTTCTTCAGAAATAAATGTTACATTTTATATAAAAAGTTTTTAAATAAAATCAACGTCTTCAATTTTCCTACATAGTTTTCCTTTAGTCAGAAATTTTAATTATGTTTTTAGGTAGAAATATTCCCCGCATAGTATTTTCATTCTTAAAATACAATTGATTATTTATAATTGCTAGAGTACAACAATACATAAATAATGTACACATACATAAACACATGTATATATATTCTCAAATAAAGGATTTGTATGATTGGAAGATGTAGGCAATGTTTTGGCAGACAATTTGGATTCAATTTATAGATCAGCATTAGATATTTCTTTTTAATTCGAGGGGCGAGTAACCTAATTTTGAGTGCTTCGTTTGAAATGCACATATTTAAAATATCAATTTTTTGTCATTTAATTGAATACCTTGTTGTTGGGTGTACTTGAGTATATATAAGTACTATGCTTATGCATTTTTAGTAATTAAAGTATAAGGACATTCAAGTACACTTACATATGCTTTCAAACGCTTCTCCTTTTTAATTTATTTTTGAATTATAACTTCATTTTATTCAGTTTTTATTTAAATTTGATATGCCATGTATCATAGGTTGGTTAGGCTTGTGTCGCTCGATAGTCATTTATTGCAAACGAGGACTAATTAGATTGGGTCTTAAAGTAGATTCCATGCAACTACGAACATCCAAACCCAAGGTGGGATTCGAAGCCAAGAATTATTAAATTGAAGGCCAGAGCGTTAACCATTCGGCTGACAGCTCGATCATCAATCATAAAATAAGAATCGACATTTGGTGACTGTCGCGCACGGCAGAATATTATTTCTGAATTTAGCTGAGCGCAACGCTTCCAATGATATTTTGTCGCAGGAGGTGAGTCAGTTTAAAATAAATGTAGTTTCGTTTATCCAAATCGATCAGTTACGAAGAGTTGGTTACATTGATTAACAAGCTTTCAATTTCTTTTAATTATATATACTTTTTTTTAAAAAAAAAGAAAATTAATTTCTAGGTTGAAGAAAATATAATTTTACTTTGAAATACTACGAGAAAAATCAATTATTACTTCAAATACTGAAAGGGGTCAATTATAGGATTTTACAGTTGATTTTGTTTCATTTGGATATTCAGTAACATCAAAAGGGTTTGGCCACATGAAGTACAAAACAACAATAGCTGTTGCACTAGCATGCTTCCTGTACCTAGCCCTGAATTGGGCTCTACTAAATAGATAGAAGCAGCTGGGTGAGAGTTTTCATAATTTAGAAGCAGGGACAAAGCAGAAGACTTTCCAATACTCAGCCAGCCACCCCAGAGGTATCTTTTCACAAGGAAGATATTGCGACCACGACCCCAGAACAAGACAGATTCGAACTTATTACATTCTAATAAGGAAAGCGAACGGCCTAACCAATAAGGCCACCGCTGCTCCAGGCCCAAAATTGTTAAAGAAGTATTTGTTTTTGAAAGGGGGCTTTGTTTACACTTCAGTTGGTCGGTTCAATTCCCACATTGGCATGGAGTTTTCAGTTCGTTTTAAGCAGATCAATGATATTATTTGCAATCTGTTTATACTAAAGATGTACCTTTTATTAACATTTTTTCCTTTTAATTAATTTAATTATTACCTTATGTATATAGATCGTGTAAATAGCAGATTTAAGATTACATAAATCAAAGATTCAAGGATATTTTAAAGATATAATTTGCCTAACAGAGTCTCATTTTGTTCATCATGGACAGTTCAACGGACATTTCAGATTCAAAATGGATACCGAAAATTATAGATGTCCACGTCCGATAAGCGAATCGAACTCAAACTATTGGTTGATAAGTTTACCTTTCAATGGTCATTTTTTGCACATTGACATTAAATAGACAAAAATCTACGGCTTAAAATGAATTTCGAACTATTTTATAGTAGCATCCAATCCGGAGGTAGGATTCGAACACACGAATGTTAAACAGAAGATAGCTCAAACTATTGGAATGAATAACAAATTGTAGATTCATTCAATTGGCATCGAATAAGAACAGCAAATTCAGGAATAAAACAGCAGACAACCAATAAAAATGTAAACAAAAGGCTGTAAACGAAAAATAGCTGCACCTAAATGACAGTCATCTTCACGGTTAAAGGAAAACCGTCTCCTCCCAAAACAACTTCATACGAACAACTTCGAAAAATCCATTTGAGATTAGCTCATCGTTATTCTGGAATAAGAGTCCCAAGTCGGTGTCCAAAACCATCCGAAGATTCTTGCCAAGAAGTTTGCCGCAACCCTTTCGAACAACTCCTCCCCTCCCACATCCGAGGGGGTGGAAGATCCTGGGGAGGAGAATACCTTATCAGAAGGGGCAGTCGGTGAAGAGTTCGTCCATCATCCATCACAGAGGGGCGCGGAGGAGATAAGACGCTTCGGATGGGATATAAAGAGACGGGGTTCACGATTTAAGATCCTTTTAACATCCGATCCACTTTTCCCCAATATGGGATGAAATATAGAAGAATGGGAAGGTTGAGGTTATGTATTTCCTACAAACGCCCCCGCTTAATAGGGATTTTTTCTTTCTTTAGAGGGAAATTTACTGTCTTATCTATTCGAGGCTCTTTTTTTGGTTCTTTATTTTTATAGGTGAGGATGTTGGAAGTATTGCGGCAAGCGATTTTCAGGAATACATAAAAGTGGAAACAAAAGGAAAACAAAATTCGTTGTTACAGGGAAAGCAGGAGAATATCGTGGGATAAAAAAGGATCCAAGGACAGACTTCTCATTTTAAACTAATAAAATTTAATACCTGGATAAATCAAAAGGAATTTAAATAAAGTTAAACACACACACACAGCTAACTTAGTAAGATACTTTTTACACATTTTCAACATGTTCAGTTATCGCAAGTCATTAATTATTTATAAACATTATTAAAGTATTAAACTAATCGCACACACACAGAAAATCATGACCAAATTAATGGAGATTATCCACAAAACTAAAAATTTCCAGTAATGTCAGCCATAAACGTATAATTTGGGTTTAACCTAGCGATAGGACAGTGCTCTTTGGATCATATGGTCTTAGGTTCGATCCCAGCCACCGTCGAACAACAAGAGATAGATGTTGCTTTCTTGCCTTCTATATGCATATTGTAGGTGTCAATGCTTGGGAGATTTCCACAATTTTTTCTTCGTGACACATGAATACGAACCCAGTATTTATGAAACGTCTTCCCAAAAGGCAGCTTATGTGGTGTAGCTAAAATGCCTTATAATAGTCTTCAGCAGTTAGGTTGTTAAGTAGGCGGTGTCGAATATAATTTTCATATATTAATGAAGTTCTCCATAGCCAAGAAGTAGGGCCATGTTTTAATGGAGTGGAAGACATCAAACTCGACTTCAGTCCTTGTTGAAGAAGGGCACGTGGAGATGAAGGCTTGGATATCTCACGAGGTATTTACAAGAAGTTTTTCTGCATTTTGTGTTCCTATCAACATATAAATATCTCAGCTTTAAAAAGTCTCGCAGTTAAGTTCAAAGGTGACTAACAGTGAGGAATTACATTAAGTGATGTGATAGAAAATTATATTTAGATTTAAAATAATGTGTGATTTCATTGTTTGATAACATTTATATTTTGAGCATCGTGCAAGAGTTAATTTAGGGTCTACAATCTGTGGTTATATGCAAGAACAATGTTTTGTAAATTGGACTACAGTTCGATGAAGAGATCACCAAGTGAGGAGATGGCAGCAAAACCCACTTCACTACAGAGACCAGACTGCGATTGACTAAAGTGTGTAAGGTAACGTCCATATGACGGGTTAAGATTGCAGATTTATAAACAGCAAATTTTATAATACTTGAAAATCTCAGGAATTATTTTGAAAAAAATTATAATTTTGGAGTCCACGATCAAGTATTTTAATAAAGAAATAAAAATATAAATTACATTCAATAGAATATCAGAAGACTTTTTAACATTCTTTGTTAGATAGCCAAATAACAGAAAGTAAGATATTTGAAGACGAAATGCCTGTTTCATAGGCAAGACAACCTTTCATGGACTATGAAATAGATTTATATATCGCAAGGAAGGGAGCTCAGAAAATTCCCAAGCACTCACAAAAACCCTGTAACTTCTCGTGCGTTATGAAGCATTACTGAAATTGTATCTTTCAAAATCAGTGGCAGTTGTGTGACAACCAGATGAACTACTTGGTAGAGCAGAACCTGATGACCGACAGTCCAGGCTAAGAGTTTCGTCGGGTGAGTGATATTCAATAATGGAAGGGATAGAACCCAGGACCTTCCATTTCAAAGTAAACAAATCCTCTACAAAGCTAATGTGACCATTAAATTACTAAAATAGCTGATTTAAAAGTAAAACATCATGACACACCCTATTGTGGATTGCCTAACAGCCAAATGTTGTTATGATGCATTTTAACGTCCACCTTATAATTGTCTTCCGGAAAGCATTTATAAATATATTCACGTATCGAAAGGATGAAACTCCTATTCCGACAGACATTGTATAATGAAAATGCAATATCCATATTCGATTCCTCAGTAGCACTGGCTGGGATCAAATCCATGACTTTTAGAGCTGAAGATCGGTGTCCTATTAGAAGATTGCGATGCCTCCTAAACAAGAATATTATTATAATTCCAGAGTTGACACTGGAAATGATTAAAGCCAAAGACTTTTCGTCATAGATTTGCACTACGGCAAAATGACCTACATAGCCCATATGACTGAAATAAACGCTCTGTAATTTTTTGAATCTTTGATTATTATTTCTAGTGATAGCAACAGCAACATATGCAGCTAGAATATTTGTTAAAGTCCTAAACACTGTACAACAACAAGAGACGGACGTGGAACTTCTACTTTCCACTTGTCAAGGTGGGTGTTTGGGAGTTTTTCGAGTGCTCTTTCTCGTAATATTTGATGACGGCACTTTATTAATGAAAAATCCTCCAGGAAAGCAAAACCCGATCGGTGTTCAGCTATTCCACAACTATCTACGATGCATAAGTAGAAAGGAAAAAGCTGCCACTCACCGTCACTTGCTGCCCTTCTTTGAGAGGAAGACAGTTGGGGACGCCAGGTTCATCATAATCTCGGATGGCCACGGCTTGAACGGCGTTGATGATTTCTGGAAGGAGAAAATAAACCCGATTAATACACATCACCATGGTTAGTCATCTAAAATGTACACAAATGTGAATACGAAGTTGGAGAAAGACGCATAGAACAATGGATTGACATAATAGGACGGCGATGATGAAAGTTTCGAGTTCGGTAGAGTGCCATTGAAAAAAAAAAAATTTCAAATATTTTAAAACGAACACAGTTAAATAAAAAAGAAATTAAGTAATTTCACATTTTTGTTGCTATAAATAAGCTAAGCTACTAACTTTGCAATTAAATGTGTGGAAATATAAAGTTTACAGTGTAATCCATTTAGACAGGCGACCGTCAAGATAATGCAGCAGCAACATATGCTGGAAAATTTAATTCAATTAGAAAGAGAAAACACATTTCACTTTTTATTCCCTATCAACACTCCTTCGTGTACTAAAAAAAAGAGCTTTTAAGGACGTGGACTTCACTCTCCACCAGAAGAGTAAAATTCTCTAATCTCCCTAATTGAAAACAGCCATTGTCCTAAGTGAAATCAGTAATAAGGGACGTAAAAGGGGGGCGCCATCCTTCTAGTCCCCCTCCACCTTACCAAGACAGACGACGAATCGATAACCGTTCTCATTCACGAAGTGAGGCTTTTCAACTGTTTTTTGAAATGGAAGACCGAGGTTCTAAAATTTCAGCAATGGCAAACAACGTTTAAGGTTTATTCCCGAAAGAGGAAATCGTATAAGTGCGGACTCCCTAGGTTGATGACATGTGTAACAGTTTATGCGCATGCGCCCCAGGGAAAAACTAAAAATATCCATCCAATGTGATTTCCAATTAAACAGAGATCTTATTTTATACTTTAATAGAGTATCCTTCCGATTTGTTTACACATGACCAAATACTTGTTATTAGGAGCGAATGCCTATTAAATTAATTCATGAAACCGTATCTGAATAACCCAATATAAATTAATAAGTAACAAAATCTGGCTGAATAAATGGATTATTATTCAAAAGAAATACAAATTTTGGTGAAATAAATTTTAAAAGAGTGGTTCATTTTAATTCAATTTCAGTTAGCATATAACACGATCATGTTAATGTTCTATTTTAATATTAAATATGACAGTATTCACGCCTTGTAATCATGTTTCGATATCAACAGTGGGATTAGTCCGCAAAAACACATTTTGGGGCTTATTTAATTTTCTTATTTATTTGAATTCCCTTATTTAAAATTATATCGTATTTTCTATGCTAACATTACACCATTACCAGTGAAGTTTTGCAAATGGCAGCTGAAAATAGGTTTCATCCTAACACATCCACTGCTTCTTTATCACGAGCCGCCTACTCTGTCTAGAGGTCAGCATACCTGACTGCAGATAGGGAGATCCTGGGTTCGAATCCCAGTTCGGGCATAGATGTTCTTTCTCTCCTGTCTTTGTCCTTTCCTTGTATGAATGAAGTGTGAATAATGGTTGCCTACCATATAAACGAGTTCCTATGCCATGTATATTTAATTATATATATATATATATATATATAAATTATCTCCAGTTATCCTCGTTAATATGAGCTATATAGAGCTCCAAAAATGTCTGTTATAACCTAACCTAACCAAATCATCGTGATTTAAACCCAGCGATCTTACAGATTTTCATCACATTATTATCTGATAATGAAAGAATGTTTTCTGTTTTAACATGAAAGACAGCAATAATTAGGCAAAAATTCATTTTCCTATACATTCTATTTTAAATTTGGTAGCAAGGCGATGAAACATTTCTAATTCATTATTTTTTTTTAACCATTATAGCAAAAAATTGATGAAAAATGGTTTGCTCAATTACAATTATTTAACGCACAAAAAGGACATATTTAACAGATTAAGACATTCGACTAAATTGGATTTTTTAAGAACAGCCACAATTGTGGAAAGACTCGAACTTACGAACTTTTAATCTGAGGATCCAAACGCTGAAATTTTAACAATCGGTTTCACTAGTGATGTATCAGAATGACATTCTAAGCAGATTATATAATTTAGCACCAATACCAATAACTGATCTGGCAATAACTTCTCGAGATTCAACAACAAAAAAGGGAGTGTTATGCTGCTATTGCAGTTATTTATAGCTGTTTATTTTAACCTATTAAAACAGCTAAACACAGCCAACTACCTTAAGTTCGCAAGGTTAAATGGCGGAATAGACACCTGCGCTAATAATCTTTCCTTCAAATAGCAGAATGCATTTAATTTACACTAAGCACTTTCACTACTGGATCGAATATAATATTTTTATCTTTTGCATACGGAAGTCAATCAGACAGTTTAAAGTGGATTCTGAAGTACTGCTAACATCCCCACATGAAATAGACTTCGAACCCACGAATTGTTGCAGGCCAGAGAACTAACCATTGCAGCCAACTCGGAGAGCTACTTTCCAGATAAAACAGCAATGTTAAAGATCACAGTAGTACATGGTAAAAGGCTTCTATTAAGATACATAATTTTTCAATGAAATTACCTATTTACCACCAATTAAAAACTATAATAACTTTTAATTATGAAAAAAATACAATTGCTTATTGATTGAAAAATGCTATTGTATTTCGATGTTTATATGTTTCATAATAATAAACGGATCATTCATATGTTTCATAAAAACATCGGATCATATGTTTATAACATTACATGCATCTGCAATGCAGTAGTTCCACTTAAATTTGTTCAAAAATTGTAAATCCAACTTAATTGATTGAATCACCATGTCCTACAAGTGAGATGATACCGCTAGGGGTGACAGGGCAGATATTGGAGGGTCTTCCAATTCTAATTACGAAGACTCTAGACCTACTGTTTCGGTGGTTCTCCTTATCGGAAGATAGTGAGCTCGAATACCAATCCAAGCAAAGATCAGTCGTGCTCGCTAGAGCGGAGGCAGTATAATAAATAGGTGGTGGTCGCAATGTCCTCATTGCGAAATGATACCTCTGGGGGTAGCAGGGCAAGTATCGGGAGTTTTCTGCTTCTTTCCTACTCCTAAATGACGAAGATTGCCACCCGACTGCTTTAATCTAACTAGAGACCGACTCAGGGCTAGGTACAGAGAAGCAGGTCGGTGCAACAACAACACCCACTGTTTCAATTGATTATATCAAATGCTTATTTCCTCAATATAAGCACTTAGTGATCATAAAGCTCCAATACTGACTGCCATTTCCTACCTGCCTTTTGAATGGAATTTTAAGCGGATAACAAACCATATTGCAACATCATATAAAAACTGTAATTATCAATGCTATAATTAGTAGGCATAGATAAATAATACAAGGAATAATTTCCCAATTAGCATTCAATCATACAAATTAAAAGTCTTTTAAGTGAAGTAAAAAACGTTATGATACCACCCAATTCGCTTCGTCAGGTTATAAAAATTACACGCCTTAAAATGAATTTAAATTTGTTTAGTCTGATGCACCACGATTCATTTTAGGCGTCATTATGATTCTGGAATGCGGGCCCAATTTCAACTCTGTTTATTTCCATAGTTCCTTATTTTGATTAGTTTAAAAAGTAATCTAAATGTAATCTTTGTTTAATCAGCTCAAAATTCTTCAAGATGCACATTCATTAGTATTGTGCAGATAGAACTGTGTCTGTGCTTTGCTATAAATATCTATCATTAGGAAGGGTAAACAAGAAGAAAAAAAGAGGAAATTATATCACTTCCGTGAAATCGGGCGTGAAATTATATTCATTTAAAAAATGCCATTAACTTTCCAAAGCATTGTAGAAAAAAAAGTGGTGAACCGCACATTTATAGAAGTTCAGATGACCTGTTTTGCCAAAGATTGAATGCTGATTATGTATTTCCGAAATAATTTCGAATTTGACACTAGAATGATCGACTTATCACAAAAAAGTCACAAGAAATTTCAAAATATGGGTAAATTAATTAAATTTATCTTTTTCCCATTTCATGACCTTTAATAAAAATAGACATAATAGATTTCCCTAGCAAAAGAAGGTACGAAAAAAATTTGCACAATTTAAAAATGAACTGCAATCTAATGGTAAGGTTAACGTAGTCTAATTGCAAGAACCTTCGTTCAATCTGGACCATTACTCATACATACATAGCGGTTCAGGTGACCCCCGGACTATACTTTAAGGTTAACGGGTTTGAATACTCGCCCATCACTAAGTGCTTCATAATTTTGAACTAAGGTCAGGTGACGAAACCACAACTGAGTTGGCATTTCCCTCTCTCATCCATCCATATCCACCCAGATCAGCGGAAGCACTTAATAAGACGTCACAGATCAATGTGGACAAGTCCCTAACCCATGAGGCTCCAGCAACGCAGTGAGGGAGAAAGTGGTCACCCTCCCAATCGTAACCCGCGGCAAATGATGCTTCCCTTTGATGATCTTAATGGGAACCTACTGAGCCATTGGAGATCTCTAATTCTAATATTGTGGTATTAAACAATAAAAGTTATTCGAATAATGTTTAATAGAATATCACAGAGTTACTACGTAATTCTGCTTATTTAACATTTTTACTTCGAAACCCTAGTTTAAAAACATTTTAGTAATGAAAAATTATACAATTAAAAAAATTTTTTTAATTATCTTTTTTAATAGTATTAAAATTGTATTTTTTAATTCCCTAGAGTAAAATTGCTTACAAACTATGATTTATACTTTATTATTCAATTATTTCTTCAAAAAGAACTTTTCAACAGTTTCGAAGGTGGACGATATCATTGTTTGAAATTCAGATGATATATTTGGTGAAGCCCCACAAGATTTCGTCCACATTCCTCTCCATAACCACACCATACTAGTGGAATTAGTCTGGAAGCCACAGATGAATGTGGACACGTCCCCAACCCACGGAGCTCCAGCAACTTAGTGAGGGAGAATGTGGTCACCCTCCCAACCACTGGCCACGGCAAATGGTGCTTCCCCTTTTATAGAATTATGAAATATCAGTGTTCGTTTCTGCTTTTCACACTTACATATATTAAGGAGAGTGTATGAGAGATTTCCATATTTTTTCGCGATACTTGTGTATATAGTTCATTATTTAAGAATAGTTTTCCAGAAAGTTGATAACAATCTGGGATGGTAAAAATTCTTACAACAGATTTCCTTCAGGATATCTATTATGTAGTGTAAGATATTATCTGTCATGGTGTTTCTGATGTAAAAAAAGAAGAAAAAATAAATAAAATATAATGCATTTTTAGAACTATGGAGTATTCCAATAAATTAATAATAAATCGAAGATGTGTTGACAAGTACAGAATTTTCGAAAAGGTAAAAGTACGAATTATAATAAATCAGGAAAACTGTACAGCAAAAATACATTCTAGAAAAATAATATTTTATAATTAAGTTAATACAAATAAAATAATTTTAATTTATAAAAATAATAAGAATAAATTAGTTTTCTTTTGAAGATATTCTTAGCCAGATATAAGTAAACTGCTTTTTTAGTTATTTACTTTCCCGAAGTAAATTTCTTGAGAAACCTTTTTTTATGTGAATGAATATTTATATGCTAAAGGTAATTTATTCCACACAAAGTTCATCCGTCCAGAAAACGCTTGAGAGATCAAATACCATTTCATGTAAATAGAGCAACACTTTTATTGAGCCGAATCGAATGTTAGCGACGTGCCCCAATTAGCATTGTTTTGAAAATACACGAGATGCCGATTGAATTTAAAACATTTTATTTAGATATTATTGAAATCGAAGTTAATACAGGTCGTCTGTAAAAGTAATCTCAAGAACTGAAATGAAAGGAAAACATGGATGCCGACATGATGACCAGAAATGACATCACCAAATGTGATTGATTGTTATCATCACCAAAGATGATGAGCTCGATATGATAACCACGAATAGCATTCGCAGCCAAATACAGTTGTTTTCATTAATGGAAAATAAGGAATTGATATTATCATTAGAAATGATATCTTTTGTTATATGGTGTTCCTTTTATCGTAAAAAGGATCATAAGAAGTGATATTTATTGTCATTAATCACAGATATCTGATGAATTCCATACGATCACCACTTTATCACTAAATATTATTGCTTTGAATGTAAAAAAAATGATAAGACTGATTATATTAGAATTATTGACAAATACAACGAAATTTCATTTGCATTTTAATGAAATTCTATTCTAAATAATGAAGTCCTATGTTCGTAATTAATTAATTTCAGACCCAATTACTTTTCCACGTGAATAACGATTACAACTTAAAATAAAAAAGAGCATTAATAAGCTAGTTTTGTTTAATAATTTAAGATTTTTTCACAATTCTTAAATTTCTTTAAAAGCATGAGGAAATGAATCATAACAATGTAAAAAAAAGATTTTAAAGTCAATTCCTACCAGGTCAACAAAAAAAAAAAATTATTTTAGTTACTTTATATTAAATTTTCCATCATCAGTTTGTTAAGCAAAGGTCGATACCGTTAACCCAATCTGTTTGCTTAGTTTATTGCTTCGATTATTTTTATGCTTCGGCCAGATTCAATCCGAAGCTGATGCACTACCAACTTTGGCACTGAAGACAAAATTTTCTTTCACTATATCGCAGCAATTTTCATTCCATATTTTTAAATGAAAAATTATAATCTCTCTTTCCCTCTCACTCACACTTTCCATTTTTCTCGCCAATTTATTAAGTAAGTAGAATTTTCAAAAGAAATAATAAACTCATTTACAAGATAACAACTGTAGATGTCAATAAATGGCACTACCACATAATAGTGTATTTTCTCCCACATAAAACCAAAATTTAATTAAATTTAATGAATGAATTAATATTTGAAAAACTATTAACATCCATTGTCATGCACTGCAAGTTTAAAATAATGTATTAGAATTTGTATGCATGAATAAAAATTATTTTATAAAGAATTGAAAATTTCAACAAAATATATAGAGAGAGAGCGTGAACTATTAGTAGGGTTTGAAAACAATTTTTTTGATTGAATATACTACACATTTTTCTAAACAATTTGTGAAAAAAATAAATGTGTGATGGGTAAGTATATCTGTTTGATACCAGTATTTTAGCTACATTTATTTTTAAAAAGACATAAAACCTTGCATAAACATTCGCCAGAAACAACAAATTTCCCTCATGGTTTCTTCATGTAATTGCAGTTTAACTGATTTCATCGATATAAAAGCAGTTGGTGAGAAATATTACCATTAAATGTACATAAATAACCATGAAATTTACATAAATTACCATAAAATGTACATAAATACATAAGATTACTTAATCAAATGTAGACTGCTTTAAATTCAAAATCACCCATTTCTACCGATTTAACACGAAAAAAAAAACATTTAAGCCAAAACTGATAATCAAAAGTACAATTATCCGAATCTCATTTCATTTTAGTTAGCACAGAAATATCTGAGCACACAATTACTTTATTTTCTAAACAGAAGCGTTGAACTCATTTATTTGATAACGAACAGATGAGCAATTAAAAGACTTTCCCTTTAAGCTTTATAACGAGGAAAGATTTTCAGCTAATGGGTTAAGAATCATTTTCTTGTCCAGTCATTTCACCCGAAACAATTTTCTTCGTTACCGAATGCAAACATATGCAGTTGTCTTCTTCTTTGTTTGTATTTCCTCTTAAGCTATCACAATTAGAAAATTTAAGGAAGGAAACTGAGTACATAAAAATGCGGGGATAATAAAAGTCGGATATTCAATACGAAGTTAAATGAAAACATGCTTGCATTTCTCTTCATAAGAATAATATTAGTGATACATTTAAATATTAATTACTTTACAGGAGTTCATTTCATAACAATCAAGGATTGTATTTTATTTTACAAGATGATATATTGACATGAAAAGATTCTTGTCATAATAATGAAAATAAAGTTGCCAATAAGGGTTCCGTTTTGCCTTCATTTCTAATTTTGTAAACATACGGGGGTTAATTTTACAATAATATTACTTTACTTTTTAAAGTAAACCTATTTTACAGAACAAACTAGCTATTAAATGATGCCAATTTAAGTTTGAAGGATGATATTAAACGATAACCTACTCTACTGTTATAAGAAACAGGACTGAAAATACAAAATATTCAGTTTCAATAAAAAAAAAAAATAAAAAAAACATATTAACAATATCCTATCCATTTGGAAACTAGAATAAAATTGACTTGAAGTGATACTATTTATACATTATTCTACTTTAAAGAACTAAAAATGGAATAAAAAGGTTATTTTTTAGAGCAAAAATGAATCAGAATAAAACTGGATTTAAGTAAAACAAAAAATAATAAAAAAAAACTTGTGTGATGGTATAGTTGCATATCATTCTCCTATAAGAGATATGATATTAAGAAATTGATTTCGTAACCAAAATATCGTCAACCTTTTCGAGGAAATACGAAGAAATTAGTTTCAAATTATCAATGTTTTCTTAGAATGCTGTATTCGAAGACGGATGGTTGCCGTACGGAAAGGATTAGCTTTCCTATTTTACAAGAATAAGATTCTGACTAAAATATACCTATTTCGTTGCGAGGTAAGATTAACAAAAATATAGCTCAACAATTTTTTTTTTTAAAATGAATTATTAGATTTTATAAGAAAATAGAATGCGTTGTTGTTCTAGGATGCGAATTATTTGGGTATTTAATTGTCATGCAATACTTATTTTGTCCTTTTATACCAAAGGCAACTTAACTTTACAATAATAACATTAATTTTACACTCAAATAAGATGACATTTTTATTAAATGGTGTCACACTTGTTTGACAATAAGAAGCCAATAATTGAATTCGCAGCAATGGTCGCCAAGAGGGGTTTCTATAAAAAAAAAAATTTAATTTTTTCAACCATAAGGTTAAAAGCGTTATTAACTAGAACGTATGTTTAAAGGAAATAGTTGAAATTCAGTGGTCTTACTTAAAGCACATAAAGACTACACACATTTAAACTCTAAACGCAACTTTATACTTTGGACAATCAGCATAACAACTGGTATTTATTTTCTTTTTTTAATAATTGCATTTTTTATAGGTATTGTTAATTTGACTAGTGGAAACGAGCACTTACGCAGAATAAAAAGTTTTGAATGCGTGTTTTTATTTATGGCTATTTATAAAACATTAGCGGGACACATAAGGCAATTAGGCCTCATGTATACCTGAAGCTAATGCGTACATGATTTGTTGATATCTTAATCCGCTTCCCGAATACTGTACCAGATCAACTTTGGCAATATGAAGCAGCATGCACTGTTATGGCACAAAGATACATCCGAAGTCTGTTAGATTGTATGTCTGGCAGATGTTATGGACACCAATGGTAGTTACACTAACCACTGATTTTGAGAAGCGGGGGTGGCTTGATTTGTTAGGAATCGTTCTCATTATCCGGAAGATAGTTCAATTTAACCGCAGATCCGTCCTGCTTACCAATAGCGGTTCGTAATACTAGGTTATGGTCTCAATGTCTTCCAATTAAAATGATGGCAGGTCAAGTATGAGGAGGTCTTTTGCTTGATCCTCCCCCGGCTGCTTCCACTGCCCAGCTTAAGGCTAGGTACAGGGAACTAAAATCTGTTGCGATAACTTCCCACATACATAATGAATCATGCAAATAAAACCAATATTGCATACATATATTTAGCTTTTATACACATTGAAATATGTATATTATATACATAATATACACATTTCAAAAATAATATCTCTCTCATGTAAGTAAAACTAATATTGCAATAACGCTTCAATATTTTTTCTACTGGTATGACATAAAGTAGATTAAATAGAAGAATTGATAAATCTATCTACCCATTTTAGAAACGAAAAATAGTATAAAGCTAGTATTTGGTAAATAAAGTTATATTTTATAAAAATGAAGGAAAAGAAGAAAATCAGGTATCGGTAAGATGAATAAAATGGCATTAAAACGTGCTGTAAACACAATAGAAGGAACGCTCTGCACAGGCCGAATACAGCAACAATATCTATATTTAACATCAAGACAAAATCTCCCATAAATTGTTTGAAAAAAAACTGGTTTTATATTTCGTGTTCAACGCGATTCCTGTAAGACCAAACTTCCAGACACACAAAAAAGAAGCAGTCAAAATCTCGGATAACCACCTGGGAAAAATACAATTCAAATAGTATTTTTTCCCCTTCTTTTTTATACTAACACCCTCAAATTTCTCTCTTCATTTCAATTTTATAAATAAAAATGCTTCTCTCAATCCGAAACGCACTGAATTGGAGCGAAAAACTATTAGGAAAAGGAATAAAATAAAATTAAGGAGGAGGTAAAAAAAATAACAATAAAGCACACGGTGCAAATATTTTTTTAAAAGCGAAAGAAATGGCATCCGGTTTTTCGCTCGACTTGCTTACTGATGTTGACGGTATTGCACCTTAAGATATTGCAAAGCATTAGTATCGAGAAAAAGGGTAGGGATCTTTTACTGAAAAGTAGGGATTAAATTAGGCAGCTTTCCGATAGTTTTCCTCCGTAGGGAAAAAGATTTCTCTTTCCCTGTCTGTGAGAAATCATTATGACAAAAAGCTTCTTTCTAAAATGGCCGCGAAAAATATCTTTTTAAGAGCTTGCAGGAGAGGAAGATTACGAGCATAATTTCGAACTATTTAAAAGAAATGTCTCCTTTCTTTGTTTCGACACAGATATTCTTCGTCAATGTTTTACAGTTTTTATATCATAAATACAATGAAATGTAAAGTATAAATGAACTAGATGTGGCATTTTTTCAGCACGACCCGTGAAGTCTTGTCTCATGCTTTTAAGACATTGACAGCTAAGGTCACACAAAAAAGTGACCTTAGCTGGTCACTTTTTTGTGTGACCACAGATGATTTGAATTATAAATTCAATTGAATGAATAACAGGATTACAGGACATGACAACTTACAGCGCCCCTGTCGAAAACACCCAAAAGTTATTAATCATATCTCGAAAACTACACGAGATGTAGGGAGAATGTAAATTACAAAGTAGTAGACCAGCAGTACAAGCCAAAGAATGTTGTGTGTGGTCTTTTTTTCGATTCTCTGAGCGGAAGTCTCTCATTTTTAAATGTTTTCAAAATCTGCATTTTCTTCTTTTTTGGAGGAAGGTTAAAAAATTAATAAATATAATGCTTTCTGATGCAAAAAATTATATCCGTGTGTTACAAGAAAAAGATAACTTGGAAAAATCATCAGCATCCACAAATGTGTTGTACGTTTGAGTAAAATTTAGTTTTATAGAACTTAGAATGAATTTAAGTAGTAAAGATGAAACCAAAATAGATTATAAGTTTTTAGAAAGTCGGGATAATATTTCGTTGAATGATTGCTGATGTTAAATGATTTTTTTTAATAAAACTAGTAGAGTTTTAATAAAATTCTTTGTTATATTCTTATTTATTTTCCTGTGGCATTATTTTCCAAACGGCAGAACATAACAAGGAAACGTTTTATTTGATTTAAATTTCGTTCTTTTGAATTAGCTGAAAGAGAAAGAATAAAATCTTTCATTGCAATGAACGATTCAACTAAAATTACAAGCTAGATTAGCATCATAAGATAACTTTAGTAGTACTATTTGTATTGCCCGAATTTTTTAAACTATCACTTTTTTAAGAAATAAAAAAAACGAAATTTTGTTATTTTTTAAAATTTATTCATAAAATATGTTTTTTTCACAACTTTAAATGATAGATATATGTGTGTGTGCTACGCGTGTGTGTTAGCGACAGTATATACATAGATGACTGATTTTCTGAATATATATATATATTGTCCCTTTTGAAGTTCTTTTTATTTGTTATAAATAAATTCCATAATTTTCTTTTTCAAACTATGCAGTTAATTCGAAAAATCTTAAGTATTATATACTTTAGAGAGGAATCAATTTATAATACTTAAAATTTTCCTGTGGTATTGAAATTAAAACAGTCACACAATTATTTAACACTTTGCCAGTATGAAGCGGTGGGAAAGAAACACGCGCCAGACAGACTGGTGTGTGAAATCAACTTCTCGCTCTTTTAAACATAGTGCTTCATCAAGGATATCTTTATAAAGACTTAATATCTTCTTTACTTAAATAAGCTATACAATTGATACATTAATCCATTAACGCATCACTTAAAAACTACTTTACGAACAAAATATTTCTTTCAATATCTGGAGAATTTACGTAAATAGAAGGTCCCTCCGTCATCCTCTTTGGATGCAGTCATTTATTTCGAATTCTTACAAGCATCAAGGCCAAGTGTCAAAATCAGAATACATACTTTTCTTTTATCTCACACCTTCTTCTTTAGAGCAAAGTAATTTCACATTAAAGATAATCATTTATAAGTTGCATTGACGTTACGGAATGCAATCACACGACAGCTTTCTTCAGGTAATTCCGATTTTCAAACAAAGCAAGTGTCATCTCTCTCAATTTGATCACGAAGCCAGTTCAATCGTGCGATCCAGTCAAATGAAAGACATAAATAAAGAATCTATAATTATTTTAACGTGTCACCCGATGAATACTTTTAGAATTGAAATAATAAAATATTAAAAGAAACAATATATGAAAATTTTCATAGGAAAAAAAATGCAATTTTTTATTCAAGAAAAGTTTTAAAAATCATCATAATAAATAATTATAACATTTTTTCAGAATTTTTTTGTAATTTCTTTATTGTGGAGAAATTGATAAATTAATTGATTCTCCTTAACATTACTTCGATATAAAATTTTTTAACTTCATTTTTCTCATCAGTTTTCAAAGTGATACATAATTCTTTTCAATATATTTAGTCTTATTTAAAACTTTTTTTATTATTTGCATTATACCAGTATAAAAAATGCTTGAAATGCAAAATAACTTTTCGTCTATTCTAACTAAAACACAAAATTAAGTATTAATTTTTATTAAATAAACTTGAATTTTATTACGGAGAGAAAATTATCTTTCAGATGATATAACATATAATAAGGTGTTAAGCGAAATAATACATGTTTTTTTTAATTTTTTGTCTTACCCAGGCTTTCAGAGTTTTTTATTAGATCTGGTCTAAGATCTACAATATGTTCCGTCAACCAGGATTATGTTACTCCAACATATTTCCATCCTTAAATTCAAATAACATTAATTCTAATTTCTGAGTTATTTCATTTCTTGGAATATGAAACGCATTTCACACATCTGTGTTTCCAAGGAATTTAGAACATTTTTATCTTGCCTTTATCTTTCCAGTTCATAAAATTAAATTTTTACAATACTTTCAAGTTTGTCAACAGTACAATACATATTTTTTGTGAGAGTTAATTATTTTTCACATTCATACCGTCATTGAAATCAAATAACATTAATTCTAATTTCTGGGTTAATCAATTATTTCGAATATAAAAAGCAGTTTCAGTGTCCAAATTTTCAAGGAATTTAGAATTGATGTCTGCGAACTTTGCTTTCCGGTACATAAAATAGCGTTTTTTATTATTATTATTACTCGATTATCGAGCTTTCACAACAAGATTTAATTTTTCGCTATACTTCCTAAATGCAGCTATTGAAACCAAACAAAATGAATTCTAATTTCCGGATTAGTCATTTTCTCCATATTAAAAACGCATTTTACCATAAACGAGCACATATTTTGAAACAATTCAGAGAATCTTCGCCTCGAACGCTTCCTCTGGCAGCCAACCCACACTTCGGAGGAATCCCACGTCCATCAGGCAGTTGCACTCGCAGAGTGTCCTGAACGGTGACAGGGGCAGATGACAAACGATTGCCGTATGTGGGTGTCGAATTAGGAGAGGGTGTGGTGGCTTTATTTAGAAATGTTCGAAAACACTTCGATAAGTAACACAGGAATTTGAACGTGTATAGGAAAAGTTAAAGCTAAACTTAAAAAGATGAGCACTCGTATTTATATTATACAATGTACTATTTGTTTTAGTAAAATAAATAATTGACAGCTGATTTAAGACTATGAGAACTCAAAGACATTTACTAAACTGGTCATTTTATTTACATAACAATTTATCTTGATATATTTAACGCCGCTTTAGAGTTTAGTACTCAATGTTTCTATCCTTTCTGAGTGCATCTGTTTGAATTCTGGTAAAATGCAAGATTGTTTGAGAACAATATCTCGTTAATTTTTAAAACCGGGTTCGAGCATATTCCTATTAATCATTTAAACCAATACATTTCAGAATATATTAAACAAAAAGTATTTCAAAACCATAACATATTGGATCAATTTCTTCATATTAATTTAACTTGTTTAACGACAACATAAGTTAAAATGTTCCATTTTCTGAAGTTTTTTTTTACACGTGGAGCTATTTTATTGGTAGTTTAAAATGCCAATAAAAAAATGTGCTGATAAAATTTATTCTAGAATCGAAATGTTCTAATAGAGGGCAGCACCAAACATTTCCAAAGTAATTCACATACGTAAAAAAAGACTTTTAGAATATGTTACTAATATAAGAACATAGTAAAATTTTGGTTACTGGAATAGAATGATATCTATTCGATAATCTAAAATAATCAAGATCTGCTAGATACTCAGACTAAAAGAATATCGATCTGACAAATTCTTGATGAACAATCGGTAATGAAACTTCTTGCTTTCTTATTACCAGGAAAAATGCACAGAATACACTCTAATAGAATTTTATACTGTCGTTTCATAACATAATCCATTGTTTAATTTCGCCCTCTCTTCTAATAGAGATCATGGACCGCTGAAGGCATTTTCACGTCCACCGCACGATTGTCTTCTGGAAGAGCTCTTCGGTGAACATGCGCCGTGTTCACGTGTCACAAGGGAGGAAACTCGGAAAAATTCTAAGCACACGTGTAAGCAAAAGACAGTTGATTTAGTTTGTTTGTTTGTAGTTCAACCGGTATTTGCATACGATGGACAACTTTACAACGGCTAACAGTTTAAATTGGAATCCGAATCACCACAAACATCCATGCCCAAGGAATTCGAATCCCCTAACAGCTGAACTGAAGACAAGAGTGATAACTATTCGGCTGCCAGCTCGCCTATGCAGATAGCAGAAATGCAAAATTCGTCTCCTGTTGTTAAACAGTAGCTGGGATCGAACCCAATACCTTACGCTCTGAAAGAACAGTGTTCTAACATTACCCCACATAGAAAGCCTTCTATTTACTCTTTATTGTTTAAATAAGTGAACACCTGGATTTCCCCGTATTGTACTATTTGACAGTAAAGTTATGATACATCAGCATCATAAATGTCAGTAGTGTAGAGTTTCAATCAAGCCAGGAATGAAAAAAGGTCATTTACCTCTTCTTTTCTTCTTCCCATGAAATATTTATTTAGAAAAGGACACAACTTGGCATTTGAACGTTTATGTGATTAGCTAGGAATTAAATATTCTATATTGTCATTATGAAAGGAAAATCGATACACGAATTCTATATATCGATATTGTATAAAATTGTAGACTGTGTATTTGAATATTTATCAACAAAGGAGAAAATATATATTAATTAACTCAATCATTAAAGAAAATAAAGAGACTGCAGGACTGTGTGGTGGGTTGTCAATAATTTCTTAGATGGTATTTTACTAAAGATACACGGTTCCACAAATATGTAATGATGACAAATATAAATTATTACTACAACATCTGCTGAACAGTCACTGAGTTAATTGATAACTAGCACAACTACAACGCGAGAATAACGCAACATGCAGAACAGCACAGAAGAATGAGAGTGAAAGTATAAGTTAATGGTTCTAGTTTACACTATTCTGTTTACACTAGTGATCTAGTTTACACTATTTGCAATAGGTGGCGGTCACCACATGGCTATGAAAGTTATAAATGATTTCCAGGAACTTCTTTTTCGATTCCTACTATTAGTTCTCTCCCTCTCTCTATATATATCTTGTTCAAATTTCTAATTGTTAATAAAATGCTTTTTATTCATCTACTAGAATTCAAATACATCTTTTAAACTTGTAGTGGATGGCACTTGATGTTAATACCATTCATTTTCAACATCAAGTGCCATCCATTTGATGTTGAAAAGGAATGGTATTAACATCGAGTGCTAATTCTAATTCAATTTTTTTCAATTCAACAAATACTAATTCATTTATTAATTTAATGAATTCATTTTAGTTTTATATGGAAGGAAAAATAGACTGATTTTGAGTAATAATGTCATTTGTTGACATCGACAGTTACTATCTCTATCTTTATACTTCTTACATTCTTAAATTAATTAATTTTTTTTGTCTTGTAAATAGTTTATTACTTTCTTTGAAAATGCAACTTTGTAATTTATTAAAACAATAATTAATTTTAGTTTCATATAGGAGAAAAAAATTTCAGTTACATAATGTATTCAGCAAGATATAAATTTAGGAATAAATACCATCAGTGTGTGTGGTGAAGCGTGAGGATAGTTAGAAAAAAATATTTTTTCAGATTCTTTTTTCAATCTGAGTCAAGGAGGGAATTTACTTATTGCAAGTTTTTATATTACTTAAAAATAAATAAATAAGTGAAATTAAATTTTTCTTTGTTGAACGAAGTAGGAATTAATATTATGAAAATGTCATGTGTATGTACAAATCTATATTAATTGCAATTATTTAATGAAAAGTAACTTAAAATTAAAGTTTTCTTTGTTGTCCTCAGTAGGAATTGCTTTTAAAATTCTTTATTTTGTATTACTTGTTTACTTTAATTTTGAGAAACACGAATCTAATAAATATATTCCCCAAATATTTTGATCAATCTTTTTTTAAATAAAAAATGATTTTTTCCTTTTTTCGATATCATTTTACCGAATTACATTTTATTCTTACATAAATTCCTATTCCATATAAGAACATGTATATTTTACACAAATAGTAACAAATAGGAGAGTAAAAATATTTACAGTTCTGTTATTTAAACAAACATGTTAACAGCAAATCTTAAGTATCTAAATCTCTTCAAACTGGAGTATCAGGGTTGAAGGAGGGGGGGGGGCAGTAGTTGAAATTCCGTCAGCATGTCTTGAGATTCCGGCGCCTACTTAAAAAGACCGATAATTCTTCATCGGCGTTACTTCGCCACTTTGGAGAAGGTCAGGGCTAGAAGAAGGCACCTACACTGCAGACACTCAAGGTCTTTGAACGGCCGTCTGTGGTCGGGACAGCATTTGTTTTAATTACACCAGGGAACAAATTGACACCAAGACGGAATTCTAAGAACACAGAAAAAATTTTGAGATTTTTTTTTGCATCACCTCATTTTAGACGGCAAGACTCTTCGTTCAATTGTAAAACCACAAAATGAATTTATAATCACACACTTGTATCGCACAGTTTGAATCTATAAATATAATTTTTGTATGCGTGGGATTATACAATAACATTACTGTTGTTCCATTAAGCTCTTATAACTATAATTCCCAGTGTTATAGTAGTATAACAGAACGATTGAATAATATTATCGTCATACTGAATCTTATACGCAACCAATTATAAATTAAAAACAATTAATTGATATTTTTTATAACAAGATTAAAGAACGAAAAAAAGAACGTCTCTCTTAGCTCAAGTAAGCCCAAATGGTTTAAAAACAGTAACATTTAAAAGAAAATTTCAAACCTTTATTTCTAAATATCTGTTTAATATGTACAGAATTTATGAACTCTTTTGCGAGTGGTATCAGGTGCTTTTCTGTTCTGAATTTATTTAGAAACAAATAAAAAAAAGTGCCTGTAGATTAAAATTCTTTTAACGACGATTGAAAACAAATATTTTCAAATGATGAAAAGTCAATATATTTTGAATTTTTTTTTTGTAAAATATTACTATTGTAAACTTAATTCTCGTTTTCTGCCTAAAAATCACAGACATAAAACACGCTCATAAGCGAAAAACAAAAAATAAAATTTTTATCTATAAGGATTTCCGCCTTTTAGCAATTACAAGGGGCGGAAGTGATGGTCCTATGGGTACCCAGTGGGTGTGCCATCATGGGCTCGAAAGTGAATAAGTAAGTGGACGTAATTTAGAACGAAGGACCAAGCAAAAAAGCCCCAGCGTCAGCCTGCCACCCCAGAAGTATTATTTCATATGGAGGATAATGATATCAAAACCTATTTCACGTGCTTCAGCCACTGTTAGCAGAAACAATAGATCTTCGATTCATTTGAGATTCGAACTCGCTGCCTTCCGATAAAGAGAACGAACACCCATGATGCATTTCGTTTCATTTGCTGAATAGTGTTAAGCAAATTAACAGTTTTTGTCCTTTATGATACATTCGATATATGTTTTAAAGCCTAATCATTTACAATGTATTTTTAAGCACAATATTATGTATATGATTATTATACATACATAATTGTAATTATAAAATATTTTTCGTTATAACTCATAATATTTAGGTAAGTCAATTTATTATATATACACACACAAACTTAACATTTAAAATCATTCCATTAGATAGCAGGCATTTGCTTTACTTATAGATGACAATGCTTCTGAAGTCAGATTTCATCAGAAACGCTAAAAAGAATTTAATTTAAAATGTATGCGTGGCCTACAATTTTCATTTACAAATGAATAAAAAAAAGATATGTTAAAATTCCTGAAGCAACAGGTTGTCAGAACTCACCTTTCAAAAGATTCTTCATCTCTTTCTCTGCGTGGCAAGTGGTGAAGGAGCGCACGATATCTAAAGCTGTCTGATCGTAGGAATTCGGCTTGTTTACATCCACCCCGCTCTGAGAACGATAAAATAAATAATAAAATATCAGACAACACATATAGCAATCATTATCATTTCATAAATATGAAAACTTCACAACAAAACGTGAATGCAAATAAAGCAGGATCTAGCAACACAATGGAGATAAAAATTCTTGAGATGAACATTTATTGTTAAATTTTAATGGAAAAAAGGAATTTCAAAATTTCATTTTTTAATCCACATTAAATTTTCTTTTCCTATTCTGATTAAAAATTCATCTAAAATTATGGACTGAATGAAGTTTTAAATAAGAAATAAGAAAATTAAATTTAAAACATAAAACTGTGAAAAATATTATCATAATATATAATAACATATTTGATAGTAGAAACACAGTTTTCTTATATATACATAAGAATTAAGTTAGAGAAAAAGAAACACATTTTTTTTCGTGAACTTTATATAAATTGTTTCGGATTCACTTAGAATAAAAGGTTTAAGACTTTTTTTAGAAGAATCTTCAGTGTCTGGGCAACGCTGACTGCTAACAATAGGACAGCTTTGATAATTTTTGATACTTTATGTACAATTTTGACCACGATGCACCCGTGCGAGGTGCATCTTTAACATTAAAAATTAACAAAACTAAATCGACGACACCGAAATTGCATGTAACTGGCTGTTACGGGACCATTAACACTATTCACAATTCCAATCGCCTAGCGTTGTATTTTTGTCCTTATCAAAGTGAAAATGAATGTAGTGCATTTCCTCTTTATTGAATTCCACTTTTAACACCTTGTACTTTATGACTGAATGGACCAAATAATAATAAAAAAATAACAAAATATTTTTTTAGTGCGAAATGTGATCTTTCCAACGAGGATAAATCTGAAATTGTAAGATCAATACTTAATGAGGTATAGAACACTACAATCATCGACTGAAAAAATAAAGGATATCTAACTAATATTTTTTAAAATTTTATGCCAATTTAATGAAAGTAAAATTATAGATTTAATAACTCCCAAAAAGTTAAACCTACAAGTTAATTTACAAACATTCAACAACAGAAAAATGAAATTTTAATATTTCAAAACAGTTACAAAAAGTGTAAAGTGCGTTCAAATTTTCTCTTTGTTGAATTTGACTTTTAACACTCTTTAACTCATAAATAAATAATAATAAAAAAAATATATTTTTTTTTTTTTTTTTTTTTTTTTTTTAAGTTAGTGTATAAAATGTTACTTTTTCAACGAGCATAAATCTGAAATTGCTTTATTCATACTTTATGAAGTATCGATCACTGCAGCTTTCGACCAAAAACTAATGGATTACTAATACATAACCCATCCCAACACAGAAGTACCATCTTAATACATAATTTCTCAATATACAATAATAAATACATTTCATATTAGATGTATTCATTTATATTTTCCTTTCAATAATTTAATTATTGTATTAGTTAAAATAAATTTAGTAATTAATTTATTAATTTAAAAGGTATACTTTTTCTTTTAAAAATTACATACATCTTAAAACAGCATTTGATTTTTTTTTTTTTTTTTTTTTTTTTTTTTTATTATCATTGATTGTACAAAAATAAAATAAAAAGCCTATATTACACTTCGAAATTTTGATACAAAATGAAGATTAATTTTATTACTATTTTACACGGAGTCTAAAAGTAGAGTAAATATGGACAGTTGAAAAATAACTTCAATAAATATGAATTATATTATAATAGTTTTAAAGTAAAAAAGTTTTTTACGTTCTAATTGTACGCAGATTATAATTATAACTTCTTACACGCTATATCTTAGGAAGATGAATTTAATTTAATACAATATTCTGAAATCAAACCCTTTATTATTATCTCGGTTTATGAAGATTAAAATATATAACTATTTCTTCATATTGGTAAAAATTTAGAAGAAAAAAATGTTTAATAACTATTGTGGGAAAAAAATTCAAACTTTTATTACTTATGAAACAAATCAGACTTTGAAATAAAATAATAGTTTTAAATAATGTCAAATAATAAAAGATCAACATAACCTAAAGAAAATATATTTTGTGAGAAGTAGATTTTTAAAATCAGTAATAGTGCTTTCTGCGAGTTTATACTGCTGCCATCTGGTAACGCGTTGAAGAACTATAACCACATTCGGATTATAATATAAAGAATAGGTATTTTTATGAATGAATATTAAGTAAATAAAGTCTATAACGTACAATATAGTTTATTTTACCCACATTTGATAAAATTGAAACATTTCCTGACTTTTCGATAATGCATGCTTTAGTAGTTAAAAAATAGAAAATATAGAAAGAAAAATAAATGACAAAATTAAACTGATTATTTTGTTAACAGAAAATAAAAACAAGACCACACGACAGAAATCTATTAAACTTGAATATCCTTAATAAATATTATAATGTACTATTTTACGAACAAGTTATTAAATTTACAAAACAGTTTTTTAAATTTCTTTGTAATATTTTTATATGTTTTAATACCATTATACTTTAAAATGTATTCACAGATTTTTATTAACTTATTTCACCACTGACATTCATAGTTATTTAATTTGTGAAGTATTCTTGAGTCTAAATGATATATTTTGTTTTATATGTTTGAATATTTCTCGTGCATTCTTGCTTAAGTACAAAGATTAAGAATTTGAAATAAAATGTACTTTACTGAATTTTATAGCTAAAAGAGGCTGAAACTTTCATTTGTTTCATTAGTATATACGAAAGTATTTTTACTATTAAAACTTTTCCTAATTAAAAAATAAGTTTTTTTTCAAAAAGA
This sequence comes from Latrodectus geometricus, assembly GCA_026290005.1. Taxonomy (NCBI): domain Eukaryota; kingdom Metazoa; phylum Arthropoda; class Arachnida; order Araneae; family Theridiidae; genus Latrodectus; species Latrodectus geometricus. Next base: position 241,243 of record JAPDSC010084022.1, on the reverse strand, counting down.
ATTGCTAAAATAAATAAATAGATAAAATATAAGAATTAACAAATAAATAAATAAATAAATAAAAATAAAAAATAAATAAAAAATAAACTTTTATATTCTTCAGAAAACAAGATGAAATGTCTATTAAATCTTTAAAAAATCTTCGGTCAGAGAATGATTGCAATTACTTTGTAAATTATTAAAAAAAATTTAACAGAATTTTTTAATCTCTTATAGTTAGAGAAAAAAAAATTAATTTGCTAAAAATGGAAAATTCATACCAAAGCAAAAACAACAATAAACTGGGAAATCGAATGATCGATGTTTATTTTTAAATGGGATTTAAAGATATGAGTAGTTTTTTTTTTAACTGAAGAAGATGGATATCCCATTTGAACAATAACAAACGAATAAATATATAACATTAAGTATTTGAATTTAAAACTACGTTTTTCAAAATATCAAAAAATAAATAAATAAACAATAATAATGGTAAACAGTAAATAAATGTGCTTATAAGCATAAAAAATATTACATGATGAATATAACATTTATTTTACATGAAAATCCGGATGATTTTCATGTAAAATATATATTTAGACAGTAAATAATTCGGACATGCTGTCGGCAAGAAATTCAATCACTCATTTGTACGAACTACAAGGTTTTCGATTTTAAATATCAAATTAAATTCATGAGTAAAAATCTAAATATTAATAATCGATCTTAAATCCCCAAATCTGCGGAAAATTTAGGAAAAATATTTTTCAAACACACTTATGAGTTTTATTGATAGACTACATCACAATGAATTTCTCGTAAAAAGTATGGACATCAATTATGTCCTTAAAAAAAAGTCCAATGCTCACCGCAATCAACATTCTGACGACGTCCAGCTTCCCATGCATGGCGGCCTCGTGGAGGGCGGTGCCCCTTAACGTCGACCGATTGATGTCGATTCCTGCGTTTAACAGCAGTCTGCAACGAAAAATAAATCGACACATTAAGAATTAGATTAAATTTAAAAATCATATTCATAGATTTCGTTAATATTTTTGAGTCCTTAAGTTACAATGTATAAGAACTCCCTTATATATCTTACCTCTTACAAAACATTATTATTATTTAAAATTGAAACAAGATTACGTTATTGAAAATGAAAATATATATAAGATTCAAAATTATGAAAACTTACAAAAAATGTATAAAACTGACATTCTATCACTGAAATAAAATAACAGATGGAGCCACAATCGCATATATTTACGGTCGGAGAAATCGTTTATAATTTTCGATATAAAAGAATTAACTGAAAATTTGTGTTAGTGTAAAAGCTAAAATGTACTTTCAAAACGATACTAATAATGTGATTAATGTAATAATTTATAAAAACATCAATAATTTTAAGAGGAAATACCATTATTCCGAATAAAAGAATTACAAACAAATATTAACGTTATAAGTTAAATGAATAACAATAATTAAGAAGTTATATCTGTTGATACTTGGTAAAGATGTACGCCTGTAAAGCTACAGATGCAATTATACGGTAAATACTGTAAATCTAGCAACTGGTCTACTAGTTTCTGAGTACTTCGAAATTGCTTTTCTAATATATCCCAAACATGCTCTGTAAAAGTAAGATCTGGTGATACTACTGGACATGCCATGTTGTTGTGTACATTTGAAGAGGTCAACGACAATTAATGGTTTGACGGTAGCTCTAAAGTGAAATGCTCAAAAGTAAATCCCGCCCAGGATGCAAATTTTATATAAATTATAAACTTATACAAATATCTAAATATGAAGGAGCAGTCGAACTCTAAGCTGTTGAGCTCAAGGTTATAATTCCAACCACTTTGTTAGCAGTTCAGCCATAAATATAGGCAACACAAATAAACAACATGCAATGCTTCCTGTTGCAACAAAATCTGTTTAATTCTTAAAATGTAAAAGCATCATTAAGGAGGTTATAATTTATTTTGCAACGCACGATTAAATTCCAAATTTAGACAGTTCTCGGTTTTGCACAACTAATTACAGAACTCGGTTGCAGTTACGGTGAACGCCATTTTAAAGTTGATCGTACATAAGTTGTCATCATTTCTGTGCACTTTCGCTCGCTAATATATCAATAAGTAAAAGTGATTGCACACTCTCGTAACTAGCACAATGATTAACCATAACCGCATCCGGATTAAACGAAATTCATTCCGAGATATTAGAAGCACTCCAAACAGCTCGTAATCAGTTCGAATTTCTCTCATTAAGCACTCGAAGGGGAAAGCAAGGCGGAGTGTGACGCAAATGTGTCTCGAGAGCTCATTACAGCTTAAACGAACCAAAATTGGCGCAATTATGGTTTTTAAAATTTCGTTTAAAAGCGCCATTAAAAGCACAGTTATTCCAAAGCAACCGAGATCGCTCGGATGAGGTGGTGAGGAACTGCCACGGACAGTCATGAAACTCATCTTGGAGTTGATGTTTTTGGCATTTAAAGAAAAAAACTTTAACATTTATTACTATAGAAATGTCCGTTAAAAAAAATTAACAAAAGCTTTTCATCAAACAAATGTATATTTTAGCGTTATTTTATGAAACCACAAGGGGGATAATAACTATTTCAGAAATAAAAGGTCAAAAGGTTCAAGGTAGAAATATATTTTAAAACTTACCCTCAGCATATATTAGCAGTAAAACAAACATAACAGACTCTCATTGAAGAGTTCCACTGCTGAGCAGTAGAGGGCGCTCATTAGATGTTAGGAAAGGGGTATACAACATAGGCTTTATCTATTTATTTATATCGACAACTGCATATAAATATCGATATTTGTCAAATGATAAACTCCATATCTTCAGGAAATTCCTCTATACATGCCACATTATACCAACGGAGGGCCTGAGATCAAGCATGAATATCGAACTAACTACCTTCAGGAGATAAAATATCAAATTTTTTCACCTAGCAATCATGACTACCGTGGTTGATTCAATTTATAATAACGTATTTTCATTTGGATGTTCTAATAGACAAGGAAATTTAGGCAAAATTCTAAGAAATGATGGTGATAAAAATGGAGACATGTAAAGAAATAAATCTTTATTACGAAAATTAATAAAATAAATAAATAGCTTTAGTAATGAAAATGATAATAAACTGCTTCAGTAATTAAAACAGGGAACTGTCAATGTGATTTGCTTAATAAAAAATACATATAAGTTCAATAACTAACTTAGTGGAAATGAAAAACCAAACTCATTGACAGACTTTTACTTATTTCATTACTCTTCTTTTTGTAACATTACTGACAAAAATTTTTTTAAGTGTTTTGATTAATAAATTAAGAAAAACATTTAAGAATTACACCATATAGTCGCAGTGATATGCATGTATTACTTCAGCAATATAATGATAATTTTGGAAAGATTGTAATAAAATTGTTTTGTCGTACAGTTAACAATTTTTGTCACCTATTTCTAGCAACTGAAACCGCCAAACACCGTCAAACAATTAGCTTTTTACGCCAATTTTAGTGACCACGTGGACTTATGATTTAGTACATTTCTTTAAGGATAATGAGGAGGGCGCTCAATCCCATGTAACATTTTTAATGCCCATAGCTACAAGCACGATTTTCCTCGCTCATACCTAGTATCGAACCTGTTACCTTCTAGTCATAAGAACGACAACTACCACAGCATCAATAAATAATGTTGAAATAATATAATTCCTCATTTAATTAGCTCAACTTAAAGCAAAACCTTCTGATATTTCACTAATATATTCAAAAAAGGAATAACCAGCAACTAGACAGCTACAAAAAAATGAATATCTTTCTTGAAATTTCCCATATTTCTATAGAAGAACCAAGCATGAGTTTCACAAATAAAACTTCGAGGATGCTAGTAAGGCACATAGACACCACAAAACCATTTAAACCGCAAGTGGAAAGTGAGCGCCATTCATTGGCTGCAGAAATGGCGCCTATTGTTCTCAAACACATTATCGCTGACGATACACCCGCAGGATGATCATTTCATTTTCGCAGCTCACTTCAATACAATCCCATTATCGCTGTAAAACAAGGACCCGGGGCGGACGAAATTAGGAAAAGTTCCCCGCACCTTCCTCGTAACAGCGCTAAATGAATGCCAAGCGAGTAAGTGTGGCAGGTAGCAAAGTCTTATCGCGCATTATTAATGAGGCGGCTTATTTTGTTATAATTTTAATCAGCCTAGCCCCCACTGTAAAGTAAGCTTTCCTTTTCGGCGCGCATAATGGCGGAAGCGCTAACTGAGATTGTTAGAAAAATAATTACCGGCGGTCGCATGCAGAGTCACCGCAGTCATAACTACGGCAGAATGACAGGTGGCTTCAGCTTGAAAAATGCAATGAATTTGTAATTTAAATCAATCCCAGCTACGCACGCTCTCAATGCGATCGTTATTGCATAAAATGTTTCCGTTTTTATAATGAATGATTTGTTTAGGGCGAACTAGACCGGGACTTACAGTTTGAAGTGGATTCCAAACTGCTAAAAACATCTATACCCGAGGTGAAACTCGAAACCTAGAGCTGTTGAACCAAAGACAAGAAAGCTAACCATTAGGCTACCATCACGACATTCATGATTATTGCATTTTGATCGTTAGATTTCAATTTGATAAGATCAGCCTTTGGTTCATGAAAGTCAAATCGATCAACGGTTGAAACTGGATTCTGCTTTGCAACAAACGTTCACATATGAAGTGGGAATTGAACCAAAGAACTTTTAAACAGATCAATAATGATTTAGTTATTAGCTTAAAATTTTATATTCAATGATTTCAATTCTTTTGAATCAAAAGAAAACAGCTGATGTTTGGTTTTCATAGAGGAAAAAATAGGAACAATCAAAAAAATGTCAACACATCAGAAATACATTTTTACAAAAATTAATGCATAGTGTTTTCAGCGTCACATGATCGTATAAAACATTGTTTGCCAGCCATGAAATAATATCATGGTTATGATATAGGCTCTTTCACAAGAGAATCAATGTTGTCTCTCTCAGTGGAAGGTACTAAACTTGATTTTGATCAAACCAAAAATTGTTGAGTAAACAGAATTTAAGTACTGTGATAATAGGGGGACCTAGTAATAGGAAGATGTTCTTCAAAATGAGTATCAGCCTACTTACTTGTACCCAGCACAAAGTTGGCTCATCATAATTTTGAAGCAATAACTAAGCAGGAGACTTCTCAAACATGAACTCACTTGCCATACTATTTCTCTTGCAGGACACAGCGACCAGCACCTAGAGAGCATGTCGCCTTTAGAGAGCGCGATAGATCTCCGGTTAAGATACAATTCGAACTCACTACCTTCAGATGCTGCGACCCACGCCCTAACCAGTCTGCCCTCATCGCATCAGTCGGTGAGCGTCCTTCGAAGTTTTCATTTACTGCGATATGTAAATTAGCTTTTGAATTTTCATTAAAAAAAAAAAAAATAGTTTTATTCCAGTTTGATTTCACAGCAATCTTATAAGAGCGAAGTATAAAGAAATTCACACTTGATTATTTTTAATGCATCTAATATTTAATTAGAAGTTTTAAATAAATCCCAACACATAACTGATATCGACTCACACATCTATCGCAAAATAAATCGCCAAAATCATTTAACTCTTCGATTAAATGTCACACCGTCACCAGCTCCAATCGTTAGTATTCCTTTGTTCAGGAGTCAAGAGGAAATGCGGGAAAGTCTCTCACCTAAACATCCTCTTTGTCAATTTCGCTATATTACTCTCGCAAGGAAAAATCCTACATTGGTTCGCGCTTGGCCTGATTCCTACCCTGAAACAGGATTTTTAACTCTCCAGAAAGTTTCCAGGAGCGGAGATTTCTGCGTTCCTAGAGGTAACAGGCATGCGGAGGGCGCACGAGACCTTCCGTAACATTACGATTTAATAAGCGTTTTAATATCTCCTCCCTGACGATAGAACACGAGGTTGGACTGCGTGGAGAGGGTCTTTCTCCTTTTCCATAAAACGGGATGAAGTACCATAAACTGGATGGCTGAAACTCTGAGCTTTGAATCGATTGGGAGGGAACTGAATCGAAATCAGAGCAAAGAGAAAGAATCGTCAGTGAAATGAAATAGCTTTCACTATGAATCACTTTTCTTCATTACTTATCAAAAACGAATATCTAAAAGGTACATTTTTTTAAATCTTTAAACATTTCAAATTTCAAAAATCATCAATAGAAATTTCTGGAAATATGCCCCATTCATAATTTTACCATCTCAACTTTCCTGAGTACAATATTGTTTTCTACAGCGCATAATTCATAAAAGTATATCGAATATTTCCCCTGAGACCAAATATTTCATCTTAAAAGAAAAGTTTTGAATATGCAGTGTTGGAACACATTTTTCAACGCAGTTTTTTCTGGTGTAGCAGCTATATTTGACTTCTGAAGAAATGGAAAAATTACAAAGAAAATGAATATTTAGCGAATAAGATCTTCAATACTGACTTTGTCATACCTATTACTATTCATGTCATAAATATAACATAAATCCGTCGTGTTCACTAATGGGGCATGTTACGTAGGACGTGTTCGCAATGTCATAAATATAAAATTGCAACCACGAACTGCTTAACCTGCCCTAGCCAACGTTATTAAACACGGTGGATCTTCGGTTAAGTCGGGATTCGAACTCACTAGCTTGCGATAATGAGAACGACACACAAAGAACCAGGGTTTCATGGTGGTACGACAACAATAGTATATCTCTCTGACACAATAATCCAAAAAATTAAATTTAAAATTTATAACATTACAGTTTAAATAATTATTTATTTTCTTTTTATTAACGTTTACATTTCTTATGCATAAATAATTTATTAATATAAATAGAGATATAAATCATTACATTAATAGTCTTCCAATAAAAGTGCTAGATAAATTATATATAGAAGTTTCGAAATTTTTTCGCTATTAATTTATTGAGTCATTTCTCCCCGAGAGTTTTATATACATATATTTTCAGAAATGGTAATTCGAATAACTAGAAGTAAATAAAAATGATACAGCAATCGAATTACAAGAACAATGAACTTATCTTAAAATTTTTCGAGTCTCGTTATAAATTATAAAATTACCGAAACAAGTATCAAATGTTCAATTAAAAATCCAAAAAATAACACTTTATTTGGAAGAAAATTTTACATGCAAATAATAATATCAATATTAACTATTTAAGGAAAATTAACAGTAGAATATCTAAATAAGATTAATTAAAAAAAAGGAACTTACAAATAATTTTAACAGAGACAAATATTATTAAAAAAATTTTTTTAACATCAAAATGTGATTCATCTCTTAATTTTTTTTATCCCTTATCTATAAATTATTTTCAGCGCAAGGTTCACATAATTTTATATATATATAAATTTTCAGAAATCAAGATATACATTATTAATATTTTTAATGGATGTGCATATTTCGAGGCTAGACAATATTTGTATTTCACAGAAACATCCGTCCGAACATTGCTCAAACAAATATTTAAGTAACATAAAGACTTTTTTATTCGTATTAATACGACTCATCTGAAAACATAATTCAATTTAATAAAATAAACACTAAATGACTCTACTCAGCACATTGAAATTTCTGCCAAACGATTCACCATTTTGACCATTGACCCCCGTTTACATCATACAAGATTTATTGATCCGTCCAACAATAAATTGATCCACTTCAAGAGAATGCGATAAGAATTACGGTAACATTTAATTAAGTGATAAAATTTAAGAGACAGGAATTACATGATTAGATAGAACACTTTGAAGAAATAGAACTTTGCAAACATAATATTTCATTCCATAAAAGATAATAAAGCAATCAATCAATCAATGTATGGAGAGGGAAAATTACATAACACAAGAAAATTAAGATTAAATATATTTTGATATGGAAAATTATTTTATTGATAAGCAAGCGATTATATATTTCTCTTTTATTTTTTATTATATTAAATATAATGCAGATTTTAAAAATTACTATTAATTATTTGCTTTTTTATTGAATTTACCCTGTAATGAACAGGTAAGGGGCTTAAAAGTTGTAAGTACTTTAATAACCACAGTGTAAATTGCAAGAAAGATTTCTAGCAAATATGTTGGTCATTATTAGGCCAAGTGTCAAAAGGAAGAAAACTCTCAAGCACTCACCCCAACAAGCCTGCATATAGAAAACGTAAATTTAATATCCAATTTTCGTTGTCCAGCATTAAATAAGATATAACACACAAATCAGTGGCGTGTACCTCTTAATTCATTTATTCATTTATTATTATTCTCAAGATCCTTTACCAGAGATTAATTTTTTGCACAACAGTATAAAAAATATTATTAAGATTGAAGTCACGTTTACTGACACTGGCATCAGAATAATTAGTTCAGTTCGACAGTTTCTTGGTTCGTATCCCCTCTCGAATGTGGATATTTGTAGATTCATAATCCACTTTAAATTGCAGATCTTTCTTAAATATACCCGAGTGTGCGAAAATGTTAGACTATAAACACATCCAACAAACCAAAAAGTCTCGTTAGAAAAATTCCTTGAAATTATATAACATATAACAAAATATATATCACATAAATATTAAATTACACATTTAACGTATAAAATTGTTACGGATAGTTTTGTGACGTCCTCAAATCAATGGGGACAAGAAGAACTGCGTATAATAATAAAAATATGGAAAAAATAGACGCACTGACGCATGTAACAAAATTTTGATATTTTTAATTTCATAAATTGTTTTATTTTCTATAATTTATGGTCATTGATTAACTATATAATTCAAATTGCAGCAAATTTCACACGCATTGGTTGTATTTATATTACACAAGTAAGCAGAAATCACGTTCTACCATTTTCTACGGTTGTATTCTTCATGTGAAATTAGAACAAAAAGAATTCCTTATTGGTTACAATTTTCACAGCTAGGCCTCGCAATTTGTAATCGCGATCGACTATGGGAAACATAATTTTTTAAACAATAATAATAAATTAGAGTATTTTATCTGTAACATATCTCAAGAAAAATAAATAAAAATTCTTAAATCGTCCGTACGAACTGAAAGTTAACCATGAAATAAAATTCAGAAATTGTCCTTATTTTAATTTTCTTTTCTTTTCTTTTTTTATTAGAATTGTACACAGAGCGAAAAACAACAACTGAAAAAAATTTTACGAGTATTAAATGTGTTCATTTATTAACTTTGGAGATTCTTGAACAAATGTACTTAAATAAAATTATGTCAAATTATAGCAGAACTTCCTGTTTCGTCAGATTAATTAGATAAAAATCTACACACAACATAAAAATCGTCAGAAGGACACAAGAAATGGGTCTTTGAATTGAAAATTACCATCGATTGCAGCTCTTCCTTCAATAAAATTGTTTTGGATTCTGACGAAATACCATTTCATTTACATTACTCGAGTGAGCAAAAAAATGGAGAATTCGCCAGATTTCATTTAAAAAAAAGAAAACAGTTGCAGGAATTTTTTAAAGCAGCATCAATGAAGTTTCTAAAATCTGAATTGAAGAGCGCGGGCGTATTAAACAATAATTATCCATTTAATCGTAAGTCCTGCAGTTGTAAACTATTTAATACTACATATTTGACCCTGTAAAACATTTGGCATCAAAATCATCTATGGACATTATGAAATGACACCAGGGAAACTATTAAGTCTAACAGCCGGATAAGAAAATATAATATTAAAGAGGAATTTTTTAAAGCAATATCACTGATCACAATAATTATCTTTCTATCTAATCGTCAGTCCTGCTGCACTAAATTATATGATACTACATATTTGAGCCTGTAAAACATTTGGAGACAAAAAGAATATGAAATGACAGCAGGAAAACTGGTAAGCCTGATCAGCAGGGTAAGAAAACAGATCAACGACTCACAATTTAAAAAAAGAAATAACATTTAAGGAAGTTCTTAAAGCAAAATCTAAGAGGTTTTTAAAATCGAATGCTATGCGATTGAATAAAACATTGAAAACTGAGAAATAAAATAATATTCCACAACATTGAAAAGTGATGTGGACGCTAAACCGTATCTGAAAGAAACGCGACCACTTCATGGTATTTCACATTAAATAAGCAGAATATTCTAAGAACATAGATTTAAGAATTGTACGTTTATTTACCAAGTAACGATTTCCGAGCATCAATTCCAGTGTTCCTTAAAAGGCACGCATTGATCGGAGGAGGTACGGATAAGCAAAACGCTCCCCCATTACTATGCAGGAACCAACCTTTCGAATCCATTATCCGGAATGCTCACAAATATCCGGGAGATTCTCCTTTTATGGAGACATCGCGCATTAATAACTGGGAGAAGAATAAAAGGCCCTCTCTCGACAAGGGGCGCTAAGAAGCCATTCTAAATAAATTACGGCCCTCCCTCGCACCAAGGGCGCGAAGAGAGAAAATCTATCCACTAAACCGGGAATGATTTCGGAATCGAATATCGCTGAGGGAAGATGGAATGGGGAATCGAACATTCGGAGCGTTGCGAGGGGGGAAAGAGAGTAAATTGAAATAAATCGGCCGACACGTCACAGTGGCGTCTTCGCCTACTTCCCTTGGCCCCACCACCTTTATTCTTTTCGCCCTCTTTCTGGGTCCATGCAATGAAGGGCGAGAATTGGAACTGATCAAATATATCGACCACCCACGCCTTTAATGGCAAGCCATGCCCGACTGGTTACTTTTCATCCCACAAATGTGTCATTATTTCCGCCTCTTCCGGTCTTTATAAATTGAATTCGGAACTACTGACTTTTTTTCGCTGGATAGAGCTAGCATCACAGATCACCTATAGGCGTAAAATTTATTTCTTCCGGTACAAAATAGTACCGTGACTTAATTTAAGAATGTATATTAAGAAACGTAATTTAAAATAGGCGATAATATGTAGGAAAGTCAGAAAGCAAGTTCACTCGATAAAAATTTGCATAAACTGCAAAGATAAAATGCTATGCAGATCCTGCATTGTGGACTGCATAATGGCGTTGTAAGGTATTTTAACTTCCACCGAGTGATTGCCTATCGAGAGATCTTACCATAGAGTATCATATGCACGAGCCTCTGGGATGGAAACTTGGAAAACTCCCAAGCACCCACTATATGAGTTGTGAAAGACTCTTATTGTACAACATAAACATAATAGGGTTAAAGTGGTTTAGTGTTAAGACTGTGCTTTTAGGAGTAGAAAATCCGTGGTCGCGATCCATCCATTATTAAACAATGGAAGATGTGTGAAGGATTTCTGCTTTCTGCACACACATCTGCCCGTGTGCCTGCTGAAATATAGGGGGAAATTGTCAAATTTAAAGCAGTAGTTGCTTAAGAATCTTATGGTGATCTAGGACATATATCCACATTGTTTGGAGTGGTACATCTCAGATTCCAATAAAGCCACTGTTGTATAATGTAAGATAGATGTTTTCAGCATGCACTTCTCCAGGGGTGAGTGCTTGAGTGTTTTCAGGTTTATTATATTGGAACATGAAAGCATGTCTTATGTATGGAAAATCTTAAAGAAAATCAATAATACGTGTTGCAAATTAAACTTTTCACAAAAGTTTGCAGTAGATAAACTATTTATTCACGGGGTATCGAAACATACGTTCCCCCCCCCCCATTGTGATCTTTGTCGTGTGACAATATTAGTTATTAGTTAATTTTGTAGCCATAATTTTTTCTGCGTGTTTTCTGCTAAAGTTATTTTTAATTTAATTGCGTTTTGTTGAAACTTTCGCTCTGTGAATTTTAGAAACAGTAACAAAGATTTTTGAGCTGTAGCTTTCGTGATTTAAGAACAAATGACGAAACAATCAATTTCGTATTGTCAAATATTACTCAACCAGATAATTTTTTAACCACTTTCAATTATTGTAGAGAGGGTTCTATTTTTCTCCTTTATAGATTTATTAAAACCAAGGGATTTACAATTTTAAAATATTTTATTTATTTTTTTATGAATTACCCTTATTCTCTAATGGTCTTTACCCCTTTTTCTTCCTGAAACCCAATTTAACTGGTACTGCGCCGGTGCTTAAATTTATTGTTATTAAAGTAGTTTTTTTAAACCACATTTTTCATAATTTTAATTTAAATATAATTCCCACTTAAGTTGCTCAGTAAAATTCGTTAATATTATCGTAAAACAAAATTGCTCTGAGCATTTTGTTTTACATAAATAGTCTTTTATAAGATGTAAAATTTGTAATTAACCAAGTTTTAAATAGTGACTTATGCTTTATTTCAATTCTTTTATTATGTGTTTTGCCGCCCAATCCGTCTAGTGGTTAGCGTACTGAGTACAGATGGGTGGAACCTAAGTTCGAATCCTGGCTCGGGCATGGATGAACTTTCTCTCTCTCTCTTTCTTGTCTTTGTCCTTTCTTTGTGTTTGAATGGTTGCTTACCCTATGAACGGGTCCGTATGGCATGTGTGTACTGAGGAAGTCGGATTCCACACCAAATATGGTTCAGTTGGAAAAGTGGAGCAGCGCACCCCATATTGCCAGCCTGGCTGCCACACGACAACAACAACAATATTATGTGTTTTATAATTCCAAAGAAACTGAACGTTAATTTTGCAAGGAGAAACACACAGTCAATTTTGTACTAAAACAGTAGTTGGGATTGAACTTGAGAACTTTCACTCAGGAGAAAGTATTCTTATCTCTGAGCTTTGACGGATTCTGCTATTAATATTTTAACTTTTAGGTGATAAATAACAAAAAAACCAAAACGAGATTTTTCAAAATGAATCGGATATTATCTTTTGGGAGAATTTTTTATAGGTATTCACGAATTTGAAGCATGGGAACTCGAAAACTCGATAAAAGCAGAGTAGAAAGAAAGGTTGTGAACTGCGGTCCGAGTGAGTATTTGTGTTAGAGATGCGCGGAATGAATGCAGACTATTGAAGTAATGCATTAAAATATTATTGAATGATAAAAGTTTTCAATAAATATATTTCCCGTATTTTTCATCTTTTCAGTGTTTAGTTATATCATTTTCTAAGTAATTACTTTCCTTTAAATATATGTATAACTTCATGCGTCAAATGAACGCGTATTCGTAGAGACAGTTGTCTAAGAAATGTCTGCAAATCTAGGGCTTACCGTGTTGGGAATCAAATCCAGAACCTTCACATATAAAGAGAGCTTTTCAACCGCAAGGCCACTATCAGTAAGAGTTTAAATATTCCAAATATAGACTTTCAGAGGGGACGATAATTTTGATTTAGTTGGGGAAAAGAAAAAAGGTAATTGTTCCTAAAAAAGCCTGTTCAAAATTAAATATTCAGCGAGCTAAAGCAAAATTAAAACAAGTGATATCAATAAAACATTCCGCTTCTATATTTCCGCATGTATTAGGATTTTTTTAGGACTCAGGTTGGTTTTTAGAACTGAGATTAAGGTAGCATTCTGCTTCAAACTTTACAAAAGAAATCGAAGGAATTTCTATGTCTGTTTATTTCATTTAACTGATTAATGAGAATAACAGTAAAATAAGAAGACCTATTCAAAGATTAAATGAAGTTCCTTTTACCACAGCTAAAATCCATGTCTAAAACTGAAGGACAGAATATTTTCAACAAAAACAAATAAATTGATGGGTCGTCTGTTAATTAGAGAGGCAAAAGGGAAAAATTTAAACGAATTTGAAATTCCAAATCCCTCTAATGATCCGGCTATGAAAGGAATGTAATTTTAAAACTATTTAAGAATTCAGATCATTTCATCAATGTCTTATGGTAGCATATCCGCGATCAGTACCGAAAGGAAGAAAAAAAATTCTCTAAAAGTTTCCCATTTTTATTCATTAGATCAACTTCTTCCCCATACGAAGGACTCTCACTAATTGATACAGATCTCAATTATAAACTAAACAAACCCAAACTTATTGCTCCAACGCAAAATGACAAAGAATTGGGAAGAAAAAAAAGAAACAAAGCAAAGTGGAGGGAGAAAGGGAATTTTCTCAAGAGGTTGGAGGAAAATAAATATTCAAAACACAAGTAAAGAATATTCGGCTTTGCCTCGTGTCATCTGCTGCTAATGAAAGGTAAAACAAATAAGAAAGAAATCCCCAAAGTATAGGGGAAAAGAACACAATAAGTTCTCTTTGCTTCTTTAAGGGGAAAAGGGAACAGCAGCGCCCCCAAGCGGGAATAATTGGTACTTAATTGTCTCATCCATATTCATTAGCAACCGTTTTAATTATAATATTTTTAGCTTTCAACCTTTTGTCTTTCTGAATGCGCTTAGTTTTGAAGTCAAATTAATAAGGGTCATCGAAGGTGTGCAGTAGGGCTTACGTATCAAAACACACCCTATTAAGGTCATAATGAAAGATTCTCGACATATTTATTCACCGCTTACTTACTGGGAGAAATTATTTGAGTTCACTCTCAACGATTATGCTTCAGTTAATTAATTTCTTTGTCGCCCTTTTTGATGCCACAAAGAGAAGATTTAACCAATTCATCAGTTGGGCCTTCATTTCTTGTCAGACGGCCTTCTAATTTGTTATGAAAATGTTACGCGTAACAGAATAAATCTTTAAGAATTTTCATAAATTACAGGCTTTAAAAATAGCGTATACACTTACGAATCTCCGATGAAATTGAATGTTTTCAATAAAATAAATACTTCCAGTTAAAAAAAAATGACATATTCTTTTAAATAAATTTTAAGAATTTCTGTAAAAGATGTTAATAAAGTTAAAGAGATAAAAACTAAAAAGTAATGGATAAAAAAAACCGTCCAAAAAATATGAATAAAAAAATTCAGAAACACTGAATTAAAATTAGAACAGAAGTTTAAATGGATTTAGAGCTTCAAAAGAAATCATCAAACTCAATTGTTTTGCAAAATATCCGTTGAGACATCTGTATTAAGCAGTTTTTTTATCTTCTTTTTAAATAACAAAACTTTCTCAACAAACAAAAAATAAAGACTGACATTGCAAGTAATAACCTAGAACTATCATTAGATGACGAGCATTAAATTTTACAAATATGAAATGTACTTAACGATAATTCCAGGCACACCTGTCGAGATGGATGTATAGAAGTTTTCCAGGACTTCTTCCTGGCGATACATGAATACGGTGCTCTACACGAGATATTCCTCAGGAAATTATTAATAGCATGTAAACATTAAAAGGTTTCACGAGTTCTGCTCTACTAAACTGTACAATATTGAATTAATTTTGAATCACGGTTTTCAACAACAATTTCCAGAAGCAAGCAGCTTCAATACAAAGGCTTACAATATTTAACAATTTTATTCCTAACCATACAATTTATATTCTTTTTTTAGGGGGGAGGCATTTTAAAATCAAACCGTGCTCACCTTATGACATCTACGTGTCCATTCCTGGCTGCAAGGTGCAAGCAAGTGGTCCTATTGTTGTCCGCCAAGTCCTGTGGATTCTCTGTCAACAGAGAACGGCAACGAGAATTCGCTTGCTGTTGTAGCAAGAGTTCAACCACCTGTAACGATAGAAAGAGTTATTTACTATTGCGAAGCGACAACTTCTAAAAATTCAAAGACGATCGCTCAAATAATTTTACCTGATAACGTCCAAATTCACAAGCCAAATCTAGAGGTGATTTATGGTCCTTATTGCGAATCAGGACGTTGGAGTGGTATCTAAGAAGCAAACTGGTCTGAAAGCGAAATAGCATTCATTTTACTTAAGTAAATGCAAATAAGAATTTCACTGAAAAAATGAATTTGTAAACTACTATTGATTTAATAGTTAAATAATCAACCAATTTCTGTAAGAGCAATTTTGATTTTTACATAAAACAAAAATTTAACAGTACTGTATATTGTAATATACGTTGGTGCCTCAGATGAAAAGCTTGGCGATCACACTGACGTCGCAAACTAAGATTGCGCAAGATATGATAGCTGTGTGTTCGTACATAATAACAGAATAACATAATATTATGAAATTTGTTTATTTTGCCTGAAGATAATAATAAACCTTTTGAATAAAAGACCATTCAATGTTTCTTTTATAGGATATTACCCCTGTTTTATATTAAAAATATAAAAAATTTATTTTTTATAAGAAATCTGTTTTAATTATTATAACATTAGTTTTAACTATACAAAAATATTTGTAAATATGGCAGGAATATTATTTCTTGTTTTATATCCCTTTCTTATAAACGTTTACAAAAAAAGAGGTAAGAATGTGGAAAAAATCCACATTTTTATCAGTCATCATTTCGTATCAGTAAAAGTATTGCTTTAACTGATACGAAATGTGGCATGAAATATAGAAATATACTTAATTTAACACGAAATAAAATACCAAGTTCATAAAATGGAGAAAGTTATATTACATATTCATGTCAAATAAAAAACATTACAGTCAAAGCGAATGAATAACATGAAATGAATAAATAAACCTATCTCATTTGTATGTTAATTTTGCAGTATTTGACCATGATGTGATCGTTTACTGGTAAGCAGAGCCAGTTTTCCTGTCAAGCAGTTATCAAGTAAGTGACATTGGAGGGGAATATGCTATGGTACAAGTAGGTTTCCAACAACGTAATTCTATAAAACGAAATCCTTTTATACCTTTTATTATTAATAAGTTATCTTCTAATTTTTTGGTCAAGTTTAATAAATGATGCCAGCATTGACTTGCAATTATGAGTTCTTGCGAGCTATTCGAGTTTCTTTCATTAAAAAGTATTAGTGTAGACCGTCATTTATAAATAGTTCTTCCTAATAATATTAATAGATGTTAAAATGGCTGAGACGCGCGCGATGATTTTATAGATTAGATTACCCTCTACGCAATGACATATGACGCATAAGTAAATAACAGTAAACAATAACTGAGGACCAGGCAGTATTTCAATATAAATCAAACAGCATTCAACAAATCGAAAACTTTGAATTACAATTTGTGATACAAATGCTTTCTAAATGGACATAAAATAAGTAGCACATTTCTAGCAAACGTGACACGAATTAATATTGACGAATCTCGCACCTCACCAAAGGGAAGTAATCCATGCCACATTCAGCTCCCACGACAACTACTGCTGATGTCACCTAAACTCAAACCTACACTGAGACAGGAATTAATTTCCATTGAGCATATAGCCAAAATGATGACTACTCAGCCCTACCCCTTTGCTAACGAGCAGCAGCCAATATTAATCATAACTCTTTAATTATGCAAGCGGGTCGCGCATTAATTTCTCATGATGGGATGATGACAAGCAATTAGAATATTTTCGCAGTAGTTTGTTTGCAGGAGGGGCCATTCTAGGAGTGTGTCTTTCACACAGTTTATATCATTAGGAAAGTGGGAATTTAAATTTCATAATCGATTGCAGAATGGAAAACACTGGTCAAATTAGTTTGTAACTACGAAGGTCTTGTTGTTCAGATGGAATTTAATGGTTATATCACTTTTCAATTATTATTCTATATTTCAAATACATTCCAATACTTTGTTCAATTTTGTAGTGTTCACTTATAAAAATTTCAGA
The DNA here is from genome assembly GCA_026290005.1 of Latrodectus geometricus. Lineage (NCBI taxonomy): Eukaryota > Metazoa > Arthropoda > Arachnida > Araneae > Theridiidae > Latrodectus > Latrodectus geometricus. Next base: position 223,628 of record JAPDSC010084022.1, on the reverse strand, counting down.
GATTGTGTTTTAAAAATTTTCTGAAACCGATATTTTTCCCCAATTGAGTTTTTGACCAATTAGATGTCAGGATTAGAGTTGCCACTCTAATCCTAGCATCATTTGAAGTTCACTTGAAATCCACCGAATAATTAGAAAGAGAATAAGAATGGTAAAAAAAAAGTTCATCTTTAATTTTCAATCTGCAAGGATGATTTAAAGTTTCCTATCTTCTTAATAATGAAAAAAATACATAAATATATTATATATTTTTATTTATTAAATTACATAGTTTTTTTAATCACAATACTACTGGACTAAAGTTGGCGATAAATTTAGTGATGTAATCATTTCCATATTGACAATATCAGCCCCTTTTGATTTTAATTCTTCGCGCTGTAGATTATGTCTAAAGTGGCTTCTATATGACACGAACTGTAAATTCCGGAGTAAAGAAGAAGCAAAAAATAAATAAAACCCCAAAACAATCTATCATAAATAGGTAAAACATTCTAAAACAGAATTTTTTTTTTTTTTTTTAAATTTTACGTGAAGCAGATGGTATTCCAAAAGGCTGATTAAAATGTAAGAGCAAAAGTGATAATTCAGTTTGTGTACGTTGAGCTTACACTTGAATAGTTTGCAATTTTTTTTCAGTTTAACAATTAGTGGTAACTCTAACTTTGACATCGGATATCTGTTCTAATTCGGAGTGCATTCAGAATTGTAAATTCTGGTAAAATGATTAGATGCACGCAAAAAGGGGCTGTGAAACTGCTACTCATATTTTTCTCGCAGAAAATGAGTTTGGACAATATATTTGCTTTAAATTAGGTAATCAAAATTATTCCGCGTGGTATGCACATCCAATGACTATTAACATGTTTAACGCTCTTTCGTCATATTTATCCAGATTGATCAATGTACCATCCTTGCTTGTTTTGTATTGTTTCATTTTTATTGGGTAACATAAATAAATTCACGCGTACGCATTCACACACATTATCAACGTGAATAAAATTTCAAAATTATTATAAAACTCTTTAATAAATTTATGTTTTCAAATTAATGATAGGAAGAAGGAACTCCTTAAGCAAAACATTTATAAATCATATTAATAATTCTTTTTGCATTAACAAATTTTCGTAGAACTACATAGTTTATGAAAGAATTAATAAATATTCTAAGCATTTCCGGTAATTATCCCTTTTCATGAGAACAGAGAAATAGTCAAATTTAGTTCTAAATCACAAATTAATTAATTTTATATAGTAACTATATAAAATCTAGACAAATGTAACTGAAATCATATTCATTCGAATCGAACAAAAATAAAAAACCACAATAATTTGTGAGTTTTTCATTTTTGTTCAAATTGAAATTTTTTTGAAAATGTGAGACTGTCACATATCTGTTAATGATATCATTTAACTATTATTTTCCATTTATTGCATTTTACTTCGATTTTAAAATTATGTAACATTAATATGTTATTAAATGTTAAGATGATTAAAATTTTAACACAACATTTACGATTAATTTTGAATGACAAAAAATTTTCTTCTATATTTTCTTTTTCATTTTTTGTAAAACCATTGGTTTTTACTTAAGCAAACTAAAGAATTTTAATTTCTTCTATATTTTTTACATCAGATGATACTTAATTTAAGGAAATTATCATTTGATAAGAATGATTTTTCATACCTCATTTCATGAAAAACTTAAGTATTTTTTTTTAATCTCATACATGTATGTCATTTAGAGTCACTGTGTGTAGTAATTCACATTATTATTACTTTATTTTGTTTAATTGCGTAATTTTTATTTTTCCTTATTATCTGGAAATATTAATTTCTTAATTTTTTCCTGAAATCGGAGAGGAATAGAAAATAAAATTAAACTATTTTACCTTAACGTATATAACAATACAATTGGTAATTTTTAAAATAGTAAGTGATATAAACAAAGAAAATAAAATACGCATTAAACGTATATTTTGATAAAATTCTTGTATGCTTTCACCAAAACCAATAACTCGTTTCACACACATTAAATACTATCACCTTAACAATAATTTATTGCATCCAAGAGTTATTTTTTACTTGGTATTTATGACAACAATACAAATCCAAAGTTATCTGATTCTAAATTCAAAAGGTTATATTCGACAAGCATTCTGAAACACTGCCGGAGGCTGCATTCGATTTTGATTGAATGGAATACAATCCTTTTGAATAAATGAATGCGGTACTTGAATATCACACTTACCACCAGGACATGGCCATGCTGGCAGGCCAGATGTAATGGAGTTTCTCCCTTGTTCGCCTGCTCGTTCACCGAAGCATTGTACTGGAGTAGTAGGGCGACAGGTTCTGGTTTTCCCTGCCAGGCAGCATAATGTAAAGGTCGCATTCCTGGAATGCAAGAACGCGTTCCAAAGGTTTTCGTTTAAATAAAATTTGACATTAGAAAATATATTTCTTAAAAACTCAAATACTAAACAAATAATTTAAGAATTATTGTTTTAAAATATTTGTAACATGTCATTATTTTTAAAGGAATTATCATTTTCTAATTTAATTATTCAAAACAAAATAAAACGAATATTTTTTGATCAAAAGCAATAACTTAAGATAATTTAATCATTAAAATATGACTTCAAATTGGAATTTTTTCATGAATTCCATTTTTTTAATGCCTGACAATTTTCTTCACTAGAAAATCTAAATACAATCAACAAACATACAAATTTATAATTAAATTAAGATTACCAAAAGTCGCTTGAAAAAATTAATTATAATTCAAATATTATAATTTTCCAAAATGATAAACAAATAGTTTACAAGTTTGAAGTCTTTATTCGTAATGGTTTTCCCACATTTACCAATCTTTTTTAATAAAACTGTAATGAATTTCTAGAAATTTAACTCTTATAAATTGCACATAATAAAATAAGATTCCGTTTGGGAATTTTATTTTCAAAATTTTTATTTAAAAGTATGAATGCTGACTCATAATATTTACGTTCCACTAATGCTTTTTGAAGTTTCTTATCTTCAATCTATGTGGTTTAAAAAATATTCAATTCAATCTTATACTAGTAATCTCAACAAGAGAATTCTTTCATTTTAAATTCAATAAGGCTCTATAAAGTTAATATTGGTAAAACTTTACAAAGAGGAACCCCTTGATTTTTTGTTGATGTTTTTGACGCCGAGATGTGAGTAACAAAATGACCGCTACCGCTACACAAAAGCTAAATTAAGATTAAATTAGGTGTTTTTTCATTTTTTTTTATCAAAAAAGATAATTAATTTTAAAATATTGCAATGCATGCAATAAAATTTTTTATGTTAAAATATAGGTTAAAAACCACATTTTACAAACCATAACTATAATATTAAATTTGTGATGAAATTATATTTATGTAAAGACAAATAAAGAATGCATATAAAATATCAAATAAAATCACACTCACACATACATATGTATAATTTTATTACATTATCGTCAAATCAGGATCCTGAAAATATATAATTTTACATTTTAATAATTTTCAGAAATCTATTGATTAACCAAAATGATTTCATTGAACAAACCTAATTACAAACATATTTACTTATTTCCAAATTCCTTATTTCATTTATTTTTAATAAGTTACCAAATGTCATTTAAATTAGGTTAATTAGATTTTTACAATTACGTTACATAATTTTTGCCACTTTATTTCCTATCTTGTAGCATATTTCCATCAACTTTTTTTTAAAACTATTTATTCGCCAAACGTCTCGACTCTGACCATACTCTGACAATTATAATAAATTTTAAATAAAATACATAAAATTGTCATTCCCTTTTCTTCTTGTGATCACCATTGGTATAATATATCAAGTATCATAATCCATTTTCAAGAGTTAGAAAGACCAATTAGTCAAAGGAAATTGTTTTCACCAATAATGTTGAATACACAATTTTATCCACCCATCAAAAACAAGTAAATTTGTCAGTGGGATTAGCTCTTGAATGAGCAATTGAAAATTTTGTTGAATATCTTAGTGGGATTGGTTATTTTATACAATCTTAGAGATTTTTTCTCGATACCACTATTAAAAAATAAATAATTAATTATTAAATACAGATAAATTGATTTCAATTAGCATGTAAAGATCATTGAATATTAATATTTGATTGTTAAGGCAAGCAATAAATGAATCCTAATATGTGTTTGTATCTATTCAAAAATATATGTGCACATAGTTTTTGTACGTCATATATATTAATATTTCACAACAAAATAGTTGAATACTGAAAATTTTGTTTTTATTTCTCAATATTTAAATATTATTTTGTCAATTATTTAGGCATTTTTGTGAAAAATTTCGTAAGTACACAATATCAAATTTAAATCTCAGGTACCTCACGTACAGAGTATGTAATATTTTAAAAATTCTTCTGTAGAAACAAATCTTTCATAAAAATTTCCAATAGATTTTATTTTGAGTTTCATTGATTATTACGAGACAGAGTTAACCATGGTTTCAAGCAATTTCAAACGAATTCCAGCAATGCACATGTTAACACAAATCGTTTAACCAAAGCTGAATAACTTTGAAAACATTGCATCATTTTCGCCTGATGATTCGTTCGATTTGAATTCAAAAAGAATTTGAAGAACATTTGGTGCGTAAAACATCGATTGCTCTAGGTACGCGAAAAACATGACATCGTGCGAGTCTGTGTGGTTTGAACTCTTCGGAAATCGAAATTAAAAATATTGTTGAAGTTCATTTTGTTAATAAACAGATTCCATATGTAAAGGCCAAAGCATCGATTTGAGAAACTATCTTCCATTGACTGGAGCCATTAGCATCTTGACAATAAAACAGAAGGAAAAGCAAAACAAAAAAGACAAAACATCCACTTTATGGTTAGTTTAAATCGGCATGGACGATTTAAATGGCTCTTTTATTCATTTGTTTTTGAAATTTTTTTGCTTTAATGAAGCATAGTGAAGGAAAAGAACCAACCTTTGTTGTCTTTGATATCCACTTGAGCACCGGCATCCAACAGAAGTTGGATGATGGGGACATGGCACATAAGCGCCGCCTGGTGGAGGCTGGAGATGCTGAAAAATAAAAGAACTAATTTGAAAACTTTGGTCATTAGCAGTAAATAAATGTCTAAACATATTTTTAAGAATATAACTGGAAATTAAAAACTGTCTATTTAAAAATTACGCTTTTTGAAAAGAATAAAATCATATAAGAGGTAAAATTAACTAATAAATTGCACATTGTACTGCACAAATGCATTGTTCCTGACTATACATTTCTACTAACTGAAGCCATCAAAAACAGTCAACGCCTCGTTATTTTTAATAACCTATCCAATGACAAGAACAGATTCCGAGCTGGCACGCTCCTCATCCCACACTTACACTACACAAATGATTCTTACGAATATTCATTCAGCTATGCATAGCTCTATTAGAATGACTGCCTTCAATGGGACAATGCAATCATTGAATAACTTTAACCGTATGCAGCAAGAAACGACATCTTTTCATCAGCTCATTGCTTGTGGCGCCCTCATTAAATGTAACAATAAACACACCTAACACGTAATTTGTTCAGGAAGTTACAAAACTAAATATATATTGCTCAAGATTCTAATAATTTTTACGAGTAATACGAAATAATTTTTTTCTGGGGTTGGAGGAATATGAAGTTTATTTCCTTAAAAAAGTCACTTCAACCCTTTGGGTACATTTGACGAGTGAGTCTTGAGATCTGCTTACTTCTATACACAATTCAGTCATCAAATAATTCAGAACTCAAAGGGTTAAAGAAAGACTACGATACACAAAAATGCTTCAAAAATCCTTTTTGATCTTAACCTCCCACGCGGTATTGGGCAATTTAAAATTTTTTTAGTAAATATTTAGTATATAAATGTAATCGAATTTAAATATGAGGGTAAATTTACTTTTCGCTTCCCAACCATAGAACTTTCATACATGAAGTTACTTGGAATACGGTTTTCCAAGACTTCAACAGCCTGAAAAATAGAAATCTCGAGGGAAATTTCTCATAAAGTGCTATCTCATTCTCTTAGCAGGTTTTATTTTGGAACACTGCTTGGAAACTACTGCATCTGGTGGTCTTCAACTGAAGTGATACCAATTGATAGATGTTCACGATACCGGGATTCGTGATTATCTGTCAGTTGGTATGAGTTAATATGAATCAGTTGGTCGGTGGTAGCGCATCACTCTCCCCACTCCCAGGTTGGAAGATCAGTCCTCGGGCTGAGCAAAGTTGACTCAGTGTAAGTGAATGTCCAGCTCTTAGGTGTTCATTTCAACAATCAGCTGATTCGATTCCTATCTCGAACAGAATCCACTTTGAAATGTAGACTCTGTTAAATAAGAAAATCTATTTTCAAAAAGAATCCCAATGAGGGATAGTGCGGGCGCGAAGTGCTTCCAGCCCACAGTTCCAAGGTTCGGTCCCGGGGCTTGGCAAGGTTGACACAGCCTTTCATTTTTTTTCAATGGATTAATGAAACTGAGAACCAACCATGCTCGGGAAATAAACACTGGTTTTTCGCATTAGGCTACCACTTAACCACGACATATGCTCGGAATCCAGGGTTCTCGAAACAGATATGCACACTATAAGCCTCAGCCCCAAGGGGCTGTCGTGTCACTTAGCTGAGTTTAGAGATACAAGTTCATATGAACTAAGTTAGAATATATTTAAATTCCCTATAATTTGCAGAACTGGATGTTATTAACCTATAATTTACAGAATTTACAGTAATCTATGATTTACAGAACTGGTCTAATTTGGTAACGCAAATCAGAAAAAAATCAAATATGCATTTCAATAATTGATTCACATAACAGGTAATGCAAATATACTTACTACCAGAGGAATAATTATATAAAACACTTACTTAATAAAAATTTAGATTTACATCATCACAAAATCAATCAGAGTCTTTGGATTGAAATATTTCTTTATTAGGGACTAAAGTAATTAAGAATTTAGAAAACGAGGATAATCCGCAAAGCACATAAATGTTTGCAAATACTGTATATATATATATATATATATATATATATATATATATATATCCACAAGAATAAGTCCTGTAAAGTAGTCTAGTTGGTGATGGTTGATATAGTAACAAAAAAGAATTGCCCATTTCCAATGGATATAAAGGGTATTACAAATTGGTGGTATTTTGGATAATTCAAAGCGTTCAATTATTTAAATTTGCTACTTTTCTTCTGGATGATGCTGTCGAAAATGTAATGTATCTTGTGTCCAGACAAAGTGACGAGTTCTACTATAGGGAAAGTAATCATCAATTTTCTATAAACACACATGATGTATTGAAAATTTGTATTTTTTTTTCTTCACTCACACTAATAGAAAACAATGGTATAATGCACATAATAATCTCAATTACCCGGCGTTTCTGAATCTTTTTCTCAGGAACTGAAATTTGTTGACGTTCTCAATCTTTTTCAGGTATGAGACAGGAAATCTATATGATTTGTGTCATTAGGACGCTTCTTATTATTATCTATAACAGTCTTTTGGTGACATTTCAGGAGGCCAGTATTAGGAGAAACTTGGGGCATGTTACGAAACCTGATTACAAGATTCTATTGAATATCGAAGTATTTACCACAGAAGTTTCAAACTTCGGTTTAAAATATTATTTTACTAGACTGATTTTCGAACAACCACGAAATCAAAGTAAAATTGGCTATGCACAAAACTGTATTGTATTGGAACTCGAGAAGAAAATGCTAAAAGAATTAATATCTGAACCTTTTGGGAATCCAAAATATTTCACAAAAATTGGGCATTGCAGTGCTGGAAAAAGTTACAGAATAAATCATAAAATACTTATTATCATAATAGACCTAAAAACTAAAAAAATGAGATTCCTTCTACAATTTGCATACTAATATATAGAAGTAAGATAAAACATGCTATTTTAACAAATTTGAAAAACTTTTATTCAAAAAAACTTTATTTTTAGAGAAGCAGTAAATAATTTCGTTTCATTTTTCACATTCGAATATTCAAACAAATCGCATTACCGAAGACAATTTTTGCAAAAAAAGAAATACATAACATCCAGCAAAAATGCGATTTAAGGAAAAAACAACAAAAATCTTTCATACAACATTTACAATATTTCGACCATTACTTTAAGCGAAAGTAGTTCGGTTCTTTTCTCGGAAAACACTTCCGCTTAGGACCGGGAAAATCTAAAAATAAAGACAGCTTCAAAATTCTAAAATGGTATTTTCACCCAAAAGCATTTGGAACATTTGGAGAAGAGCCCTTCCTTACAGAGGATGAACCCCCGTGGAACGGAAATCTTGAGAAATGTTTTCATGTTTATGGAATTTGCTGTTTCTGTAAGCTGAGGATGGAGATACGATGGTTAAAAGGGAACGTTTTACTCGCACCTTTTGTTTTCACCGGTTAAAAGAAAAGTAAATAAGGTTCTATTTTGGGGCACTTACCGTCCCCAATCCATTTGTATACTTTTATTCCAGTGTTTTCTTAGCGGAGTTGTGAACAGCACTTGAGCTGGAGATCCCCTGGGGAAAGCGTCTGAGTCCCATGGGTGAGCTTTAAATATCCCTCGGGCTGGCATTCAATTCTAAGTGTAGAATCAACAGTAATAACTGACTTAGTTTCATCTGGGTGAGTTGGGTTATATTTATGAGGAGACTCGTCGTTCAATTCCGTGGGCATTTGTAACCTCAAATAAGCAAAGAAGATTCTGTTTATTTTGTCATGAAAAACTAACCCCGTTAAATGAAAATTCAAAATACCTAAAATTATCTACTCACATAACAAATTTAATATTTTTACTGTTCATAATGTAATGTGAAGTTAATGATAGGCATGAATGCATAAAATCCGCAAAATACCAAAGATATTATTCTTTTTGCTGATGCTATAAAATGTTTGATTTCATATACACGATACCGATTTCTACAATATTCAGAAGAAATTAGAACAATTCAATCATGCAAAATAACATGGTCATTAAAATAGAATTTGAACATCTAAGGTCCAATCTAAGTTACAGTTTAACATTACTGAGTGATTGAAAATTTTTTTAATTACTATAACTATATTGGCTTTCCATCATCCATAGATGCATTCATTTCACACTGCGTAATCATCTAACGGTAGACGATCACTTCAAGACATTATAGCATCCACCGAGTAAATTGCCTAACGGGAGAAAACCGGGAAAACTTCCAAGCACCCACCCCGACAGAGTTACATTAAGAAGCGCAAAATCTATCGCTCGTTATTCAACAGTGGCTTTGATCGAATCTACTCTCTTTAGCTCCAAAGAGAGCTGTTCTAGGTAAAAGGATGCCGTAAACTATATTCATTCATTGCAAAGAAGGAAATCTGGAATGAATTTCGACCACGCAACCATCCTGACGGATCTCCATAGGCAAAATTCCTAATTACTTAACAATAAGCCAAATATGAAATACTTTAACTTAGAAATGTCTGGTCATAACACTGGGCATTGAACATACTTTAAACAAAATCAAAGAAATAAATTTTAATGCACATGAATCATAATTTACTTTTTTTTTTTTAATGACAAAACTAGTAATTGTTAAGACAAGATTTTTGGCATTCGCACGATGCATTTTATTATATACATATATATATAGTTTGGGAAAAAAGAAATCCATTATTTTTACTTGAACTTCAAGGCTTTATTTACATATTTTTTATCAGCTTTGTGCAAACGATTTCAAACTGTTTTGTGGCTGATCTTCGGCTTGTGGACTGCTAGCATGCTGGTCAATTTCTGGCATTTTTATCTATGTTTTAGACGATGGGCCTACCTGTGCGAGGTGCATCTTTAACATAAAATATATCTGTATGGAATCGATGATCAAAAACTACACGTCATTCGCTGTTACAGTATCGGAACCATAAACACCATTTCCGATTACCGGACTTGTACTTTCGCCTTTATGAAAGAAAATCTGTGATTGTACTTCTTTGTTCACTTCCATTTTTAACACCCTGTACCTTATAACTAAATGGACCCAATAAAAAAACAGCAAAATAGTTTTTTAGAGAGATGTGATCTTTCCAATGAGCATAAACCTGAAATTGTAGGATCGATACTGAATGAGATATCGAACATTACAGTCATCGACCGACAAAATATTGAATTTCTTTTTTCTTTTATCTAATATATATTCTTAGCAAATGAAGGAAAAACTGATACAAATTATCGTTGATTCTATATAGTTCCTCATAAGGCAATCAATTTTGCTCCCTAAACTTGACTACTTATTTAACATCCATAACAAACGAAGAAATATCAAGAAACACCACCATAAATATTTGTGCTTCCCGAGTCATCTGCAAACTTTCTCTGAATTAAGAGTGGTTAAAAACAGTTTCAAATCACGTTGATGTTTCGGAATACCAGAATTTATTATCAGCGCAACCAACTATCGCATTCTCCGAATATTTGTGCCTTTTGCCTCAGCCGCAATACTCGGAAAAATAAGAGAGCATTCGAAATCGTTTGCGTTAGCCGAAACAGTATTTCAAAACAAACGCCACATTCAAGACAGCCTCATTGTGTCTGCGCGTGGATTCGGTTGCAGTTAAAGTGACATTGCTCTCAGCACATCTGTGGATCGTTTTATGGAATGTTGCCACGCGTGGCAATATTTTGGCAGTATTCGCGCTTTTAATGCCGGATGCAACGGATATTTATTTTCGCCTGAGTGGAGTGCCCTACACCAAACGAATCTTATGTGAAGCAGGCACGCGCTTTCTTGAGAATTTCATTACTAAACTAAAGTCATAACTACTAAGAGTCAGATTTATTGATTTCAATTTTAAATGCACGTTTAAAGTGATTTCACAGTTTTCAGGCAATAAATTACGGTTGTAAAATTTGTGTAACAACGAGGAATTCTCATATCTAAAAAGCTAGCGGGTTCAATACCAGTCCCAACTGATGACTGTTGGCCTGAGAGACGCTATGCACTTTAAAAGGCATCATAAGTTCTACTTCTGATCATATTGTGCAGATGTTTGGAGATGAAGGCATCATTCCTATGGTCTGATGACAACGGGTTTTAAAATGCAGAATGTCATCTAATTAATTAATTACCAGTATCCAACAAATATAGTAGCTGAGCTAGCAACCGAATGATTAGTGTTCGGCCTTTAGATAAGCGGTTTGTGGGTTTGAATCCCACCTCCAGCTTAGGTATTCGCAATGGATCAGAATCAGTTTTAAACTGTAGTTCCAAGTCTAATTAGCCATCGTGACCTTTGAGCGGCAAACCAATATATCAATCAACAATTCCAATAGTCTAAATGCTTAATAAAAAAAGGTTAAGATTTTAGATTCAGGCGTTTGTGCTGTCATTATTTACTAAAAATCGTTGAGATTATACTTTGATGATTTGATTGATGTGGATGATAAATCTCAAATGGCCGTTTTTACAAAATTTGTTTTGGAAAATTTCTAAAATGTAGCTGGAACCGTTAACGAAACAGGACATACTTTTAGTAGTTAAAGATTTTATCAACTTCTTAAATAAAAAAAAATCATTTTTTTCTGCTTTATATGCATTCGTATTTATTATAGTTGTATAGCAAAAAGATTCTCATTTCGACACACGCATATACGTAACATATTACTTAAATACACATATATACACTTGCTTAGAATTCTCAATAAAACATTTTTTTTTAAAAATAAATAAGTAAATAAACTATAATGTTATTAAATTATTAAAGTGTATACGATAAATTGCTTTTATTAAATTCCCAATACAATGGAATTAAATTATTTTTTAAAATACGAGCATATTTGAGAAGGGCATTTAACATCGTCAAAAGAATAGTCTAATAGTCAAGTAATTGTGAAGCATTTGCAATTTTTTCGGAAAATTTTTCATACAATAAAGGGCCATGTGCATGAATAACAAGGAAAAATTCCTGAAAATTGTTGTTATTGACTCTCTTTGTTTAGCTAAAGGTAAAATCGAACTTCTCCCCCCCCCATTCCCTAAAGAGTATTCCATTATTTCTCAAAGTAAGCTTTTGGTTATTGACGAGTATGATAACGAGTATGTAAACGAGTATTGCGTTTTTGTTTTCTATAAGCAAATATGTCGAAGTAGGTGCTTGAGAATCTTCAGAAATTTTTCTGTACAATACATAAACACGACTGACTGCCTAAAAGTTTCTCGCAACAACACTGTGGTTGTCAGAAATATTGTCTATTAATTAGCTGTGTAAAGCATCAAGAGGCAATTGCTTTCTATGACATAGGCATAATGTTAAATGACATGTCTAGGTCCTACAAAGGAGAGGGGGCTGGGTGCTTTCCAACATATTTCAGGCATTAAATTACTCACTATACGGTATTAATATTATATTATTTATTTAGAAATTGAAATTATACGATGTAACCACATATTTCTCACAAATAAAAATATTATATTATCAAAATTTTTTAAAGTCAAGACAATTTTTTTCTTCTTTTTTTTCTTTTTTTTAAAATATTTATTTTATATTTAAATGCGAAAATATAATAAAGAGAAAATTTAAATTAAATTTAAGTGAATAGTAAAATTATAAAATTAAATGAAAATTTCGTGTAACCCATAAATAAAAACAAATCACCTTTTAAATTTATAGTCTGATGAAATATAATGACATAAAATTAATGTCTTTTTAGGACAAGGAAGTCTAAAACTTGTGCCCTACTGACAGAAGACATGAAAAGAATTCCCCATCTTGAGCCTCCCGTCCCAAGATAAGGATTCTAAGCAGAAGTGACAAAAAACACGTTGGGGTCAAATCTTAATCCACAACAGGGTGAGGTCCCATTTAAGATAAGAATCATAATGTAAGAGCAAATAAACCATAAAGCGGTCTGCTTGCAATGCACAGAGATTATATGACCAACACAATTGGGAAAACTTTTTTTTTCTTTCCTTTTCATGAGCTCTTCATTACAGCTGGTGCGTGGGTAAAGAAGATGGATTAGAAGCTTGAATTTGGCTGAAATGCTGTAGTACCAAGGTGGAGATGGATGGCATACGTACTTTTTATTGTATCACCAAGCACCAAAATGGCCGCCATTTTTTACTTAGATAACAGATGTAGTTTTATCATACAGCACATAAAAAGTTCGATAGGTCAGAAAGCGTGGGTAATGGCAACAAAGAACAATAAGATAGATGCGGTAATTACGAGCGATTTTTCCGCTTCGGCGACACAGTATCAAAAAATATTCAGCCCAACTACATGAGTTTTGTATAATTCAGGGATGAAGGGGAAATGCCATAAAATACAAAGAACCGTTTCTTGAGGAATAGCAATAAATACGTCATTGTCAAGATCAATAGTTTTTACCCTAGAGTAGAACAAAATAGACTTGTTTCTTAATATTCGTGCACCATAAAAAGGAGCATTTACCAAGTTATGGTTCCAGTAAAGCAAACATCCACGCATTTGAAATTACTCTTGCAATAATTTGCAGTTCAACATGGATTACTTAAAATCTATATTAATAATTTTATTTTAATGAAATTGAAACACGTAGAAAAAATACTTTAAAAGATTTTGTATGAGTTTTTAATAAGAAAATTTCAAATTTTTTTACACTGTATCAAATGATGAATACTATAAATTGCATATAATAATTTTCCAACTAACTTAAGATATTAATTATGAACTCATATCCATTCTTTAAGAAATTAATTAGTCAATTCTAATATTCCTTTCTCTTTTGTCAAAGCAGAAGTATACGACGTTAAAAAATTTTGTAGTTTAGATATCATTTGTATTTCCTTTTAAGTATTGCAAATCAATCAAAATGTAGTTTAAAAACAGAATTAGAATACAGAAATTATAAAATCATAGATTGCCATGTTAGGCTTAGCTTAAAACATTCCAAATATTTTTCTTTGATAAAAATGTGTTAAAAGACTAAATATAAAATGAAAGTTGGCCATTTATAATAAGAATATAGTTAATCTAAATATATTTAAAACATTTTCAAATCGCAATGATAAAAAACAGAGAAGTTTATATAGGTAACATTTCGTTTTAAAATATGAAGGCTATTTTCTCTTTAAATTAATCTTTTTAATCTCAGAAAAAAGTGCCCTGGAAATATGAATGAATAATATCTAATTTTACTCTCGCAGAGGAATGCAATTTTGATAAGAAAAATAAAAATAATTACTAAACCATTCAATTTAAACTTAATATGTGCAATCCATTTCTAAAGTGTAGTATGTAAAATGTACTTACACAGAAAACTAGCAAAAAATACTTATTAAATAAATTACCAATCTCAGTCACAATTTCTTTTTAAATTGCCAGAATAAAGTCGATGACTTTAGCATCAGGAATCATGAAAGATGAATTTTACCTACAGTTTTTGTTACAATTGTTTACAATAACAATTGTACGGTAATTTATGAAAACAAAAATCAGGGTTTTTCTCTATACATATTCTCAAATACCACACACGAAAGGAATGACATTTGAACATAGATAAAATTCGGTTCTAACGAATATTCGAATATAAAGGATTTTTCGGTTGGATCGAAAAAGAATTTTTCTCTAGGCAGGAAAACACTTTTCATCCCCAAGATACTGTAGCTTGAATGAGACTAACGCATCAGCTGAAATTAAGAATATGTATAGTTCCAAGGAAGACAAAAGCTATATCCATTTTTATTCAACATAAATAAAATGATTTTATCAGAACCTAAACTTGAACTTCTTTCAATAGATTCATCACAAATACAAATTTCTTTTGATTTCATGATTTGATTCTTTTTGAAAGCTATTGAAATGTGAGTTTATGAAATAGGGTGAATAGTTTTCTACACAAATTCAATCACGCACAATTGACCAGGAAAATAAAGAAATGCAAAACGATTAAAGAACAACACCCAAGATTTTAATCTACGTAATTCTTTCACTGCGCTCTGATAACATATTAAATATTAAGAAAAGAAAAAGAGATAATTTTGATACATGGAATCATGCCAACCACACCTTCGCCATTCATCATTTCTACTTCCATTGTCAGCATGAATGAAACTGATGAGTTTGAGTCCATCAACCTATCAATGGGATCCATGACCAATTATCGGTTACACGATTCTGGCATCGATACCATACCGTGTACAATACAGGCCGCTTTGGAAAACAGCGCAAAACAACTACAACTTCATTATTTTTTATCGTGATCCTTATTCCGTTATGTTTCTAGATCCTTATCGGCAATGATACATCAGTCCAGAAGACAAATCGATGCCTTCCATCTCGGCGTATCATTCGAGACAAAGCAGGCCCTACAAAACGCAAACGATCCTCGCGGTCTGTCTAACAAATTAATTCCACTACCGCCTAATGAGATTTATCAAAATCCATTTTGCTTATCGACTAACAGATCTCGACGCCACTTGCCAGCATTTTAAGAACAATGGATTCTATTTATGCCACAGAACACACAAGCTGACCTTAATAGAGTGAGAAATACATCTTTTCTTCCTCGAAAGCAACTCTTTCATTACATTGAATCGGAAAAAGAACGACATGATGAGCTTCTTTCCGAAAGAGCTTGGGGTGCGCAACTGTGACGTAAGGTGTGCCGGGGTTGAGTTGAGAGGTTTTCCTTCGGCTGGTGCTACGTCAGGTTTTTATGATCCTTTAAGGGTAAGATAAGGGTTGGGCATTGAAAAGGTAGGTTCATCGTCTGATAAAGAAAAGAGGAGTTGAACACGTAGTCAAGGGGACCGACTACTAACTAAATTCTTGAGGTATTGAGCGTTTTTGCATGTTTTTCCACAAAAATATTAAAAGAAAAGAAAAAGAAAATCAATTTGGGTATATGCTATAAATTTAATTTTATTCACATTTTTTTTTTTTTTTTTGCTATTTTTATAAAATATCCAGCATTACTTAATATAAAAACCGAATAGGAAAATCAACAAAAAATTATTTTTGGGTGATTAACGAATAAAATACTTAAAAAATAAAAGATTAAACATTTATGAGTGTTTTAACATCTTCGAAAGATAATATGAAATTTATTGACGTTAACAAATTTTGGTGAAAAAAATTGCCGTCTTTTTATATACCTACAACCCTTGGGTTTTTATGCCTTTCACTAAAATTATCATCCCCAAATTAAGCTTCAACAGTATTAAAATTTGATTATTCAAAATTAAAATTTGAAAAAAAAAAGAATTAAAAATTAAATAAATATATGCAGTTAATTGCTTCATCAGGTAATATGAAGTGTAAAGTTTATTGCACATATTTTAAATACACTAATTTTTATATTGTGAACCCTCCCGAAATATACAAAGCCGATTTTTATTTATGTTCCATAATTAAATATTTTATTTAAATTATCAGTAATTAAAAGATAATAAAAATAAATTTTTCTTTTTATATTAATATTTCGTGAACTATAAAAAGTTGCTATGTCAATGAAATATTTATTATTTTCGTTGCTCCGCCATTATCACCTTTTTTAAAATCTCACTTTATTCAAGGCATTTTAAAAACGTGATATAAGTTTAAGCATTTCCAATCACTGTGCGTTGATCAATTAAAACTTTTGTTGTATTAAAATTAAAACTTTCATTAATATCAACCAGAGATTATATATAAGGACACCGTCTTTAGATCTCGTTTTCAACTGCTTTTGTATAATTAGAAATGTTGAGATTTTTATTGTGAAATGAATATATTGTACAACCACTGTACTTCGCCAAGATTTTCTCATTTTTAATGATTCTCTCATTTTCTCTCTTCAAACAATAAAAAAAAATGTATTAAATTATCAGGAATGAGAAAAAAATATTTAAATTTAGTGATCGTACCATGAGAAAATTTACAAAAATCATTTTTATCACAATTCTATAATTTTGCCTCGCAGACATTTTTTATTCCAACACGCAACCAAGGCAATAATCTCAAAATCTTTGAAGGATAACTTAGTAATAAAAGAAAATAATGAGTTTTTTTCGAAAAAATGAAACCCATTTAAAGAATTCTGAGAAGATTTAAAAGCTAGAGACTAATGAATGTTCATCTTCTGCTTGCAGGTCTGTCCGGGTAGGAGCTTGGGAGTTTTCCAGCTATCCTCTATCGAGCATTGGGCCTTTTTCAATAAATAATCTTCCCAGAAAGACTGCGTGCATTAAAGTGTCTTATAATAACCTCAAGCTATTAAGCAATCCTCAATGCGATGTCAAATTCCAGAGACCCTGAGTTCAGATGACACAAGACACGTAAAAGCTTTCAAGCAAGCACGGCAACATTTGTAATAGCACAAACTGAAGACGAATATTTATCATTCGTTGATAAACGCGCGATGATTCTATCATGTTAAAAGAAAATGGTTGTAATTGTTTGCTTGTAAGACACGTGATGAATTTGTAAAGAAATGATATTTAAAAAATTAGAAACAAATTACGGAATTAATATATATACTTTTTTAATCGTCAGCATACTTCCTCATCAAACATTCTAAAATTTTTAAATTAAAAGTTAAATTTTAAAAAATTGGGAATTCATTATTTTAAAATATAATAATAATAAAAACTACTTGCTTAAAAAAATTAAATCCGGGCAGTTGCATTTGAAACTTAAATATTTATATTTATTTCCGAAAGGAAAATATAAATGTATTTCCTTTACTATTTCAAACCTTTTCAGTTTAACTTGAATTTTAAACTAAATATGATATTATAGAAACAAATTTTAAACCAGAAACCTCACGATTTTCAATTCTGTGTCCGTTCCTAAAGATGAAACAAATTACAGATCAAAATCTGAGGAGGCAAAAGTAGAATTTATTCCTTTCCAATGAACAAAAACGAAAACGAGCTGATTAAGCAAACGAAAACAAAAAATGTTTCCTTTATTTTCGATTATTGAGAGAGAATTCTCTTCGAAGAATATTCGCAGTTCTTTATGCGCAAAAGTTTTGGAGAAACTCAAACAAAGGAATATTTACCTAGAGGACGGCCCCTCCATTAAAAAATTTAACAGCGCAAATATACAAGAATGATGATAATAAAAGAAGAGAATAACAACTCCGGAGGGCATCTTCTCAAAAGGAAAAAAATCGAGGGTGCTCGCTGGTTAAGAAGGGATGTCAAGCAGAAATTTTTCTTGAAGAGTTGGCAGAAATAACGGAAGAGGACTCGTTCAGCTGATTTTGGTTTTTTTTATGTTTGTCCTGATTTATTTCATTAATTAAAGTTAATTGAGATTGATTTAGCTGTTATTAATTTTGTCGCATCCATGCATTCACGCTATGAAACGATTGTTTAAAAAATGAACGCACATGATTTGTGCATCTGAATTTCAATAATTAAATATGAATTTTTTCATTACAATTCATTTTAGACTACATATTTACAACTACGCAAATAAAATTTTGTTCGTCCATCAAATTTTCGTTTGTGGTTGAATTGACGATGATGGCACGGAATAGGATGCGGAGTTCTGCGTAAAGTAAAATAATCGAAATTTTGATTACACTTATAATAATCAACTTAAGCCATAAAGAAGGCCGAATTGGACACACTGAAGAACAACTTACGCCGTGATGCACATTAAACACACGAGGAAATGCAAAGAAGGAAGTCATCACTTGGTTTATTTCGAAAATGAGACTTATACTTTAAAATGGATTCCGAATTATAACAAGCATTCAAACCCGGTGCCGGAATCGAACCCACGAACTATTGAACCAAAGACCAGAATACCAGCCTCTCCATTGATTGTTTTGGGATTGAACCAAGAGTATTCTATTCCAAAGAGTGAAAATCTTGCCACAAAGCCACGGTAAATTCACCAATATTAATTGAAAAACAATACAGGAAAATTTTCTGGTGTAATCAAATATTAGAAAACCGTTTACTGCTCGTTATATCAACTACAAAACTCAAAGAACAATTTGACAGACGTTAATAATTCTTAAAATAACATTTCCAAGAAACATGTAATGCGGAAACTATCTCAATAACTCTTTCGCCAGAAGTCGCCAACATAATAGGAGCAGAAAATAGAACTCTGCGACAAGGCGTTGGTTACGGAATTAAACAATAGTTAACGAGGCTTTCGAGAAGCCGCCAACACGGGCGTCATTAATAACGAAGCTGTGAAGTATGTCTAAGGAGCAGGGTGTTTAAAACTGAAACTCTCTTTTCAGGCAACTAACTATCAGATCTGTAAGGGTGTAAATTTCAATTCAACTAACATGCAAATCTCCGGTAATGGCACAAGTTACAGTCACAGTGAATGTTACTACACTATCTACATTTATTTCGACTTCGTTATAGCCTCGGTTTAATAGTTTGCGAATGATGGTGCAGTTAAATGTAAAAAGCCTTTTCATTTCATTTATTTTTAATGAATTGGCAAACAAAAGTTAAATATATGTTATTGGAATTTATTAGTAAAGAAAGCGCTTTAGTGATGATTAATTATGATTCATTTTTTCAATAAAATAGCAAATTAACTAGGAATTTTCCAAATTTATTAAAATTAAATTTATCGCCTTATTTTTTAGTATTTTTTCAATTAATTTTTATGTTTCATCCGTTTCAATTACTTCGAACATTTTTAGAAATTCCTAACAAGTTACACGTAAAAAATTCGATTTTAATATTTTTTTTAAAAAATTGATGAATTATCAAGTGTTTACAGTTTGCATCACTTAAACTGTTTTTTGCTTCTTTAATACGCGTTATTATAACACTGGTTACGAATTTGTATTCAGTCTTTATCTAGGTGTTGCTAATATATTTTTTTTTTAAACACAGAAATAGAAAATAGACTAAACTATTGGGTGAATCAAACATTTTTTCACGAGTTGAAAACTCTTGTATTCAAATTGTTACCATGAAAATTGTCATGTGATCTCATAAAAGAGTAATTTTTAAAAATTTCCTATCTTCAGAACAATTATGCTATATCCTTGTTTCGTTCATTGCACTCCTTTTCGAGTGCCTACTCCCAATTGAAATGGACAGTTTCTGTTACTATAGCAACAACACTAACTAGGCAGGAACCATTCTTGTGACAGACAGAGAACATGTGATGATCAAAGTTATTAACAACCAACTTCATTAAAGCTTTTCTATTGACCAACGCCCGTTTTAGGGTCACTATAGCCTAGTGGAAAGAAATCGCTCTTTGGAAAACAAGATCCCGGGTTTCATATTGGACACTGCTGACAAATGGAAGATGGGTTATGCGATTTTCCCTTCTGCATGCACGCTTGTCGAGGGTTGGGGAGTTTAGGAGTTTTTTGGGTTTCTTCTCCTGAGACACGTGAATACCGCTCACGATTCATAAAAATTCCCAGGAAAGCAATTTATGCGGTGAATGCTAAAATGCCTTACAGTCAGACTGTCCAGTATGCAAGTGTCAATTGTAATTTTGGGCAACAGCAAAATTGGCATCAATTCAAATAAAATTGATATTTGAATTTGAAAATATCTTCTTCCAGCTGTCACATCACAACAACAGAGATACATTACCGCATGCGAAGCGTAGATCTTCTCAGCATATTATAATACAACAATCTAATTACAAGGCAATGCTTGAACCCATTTAAAACAAATAATTTATTTTGATATAAGTTTAATTAAATAAAACAACGTATGCAATAATTATATTAAAATATATTATACATATGTAAAAATTAAAAACTCTCAGCGTGTATATTATTTTCTTGCAACCGATTTCCAGCAGGAGTTCCCCGAAAGATGATGGTGCGAAGAACAGTAATTGTTCCTTTTTTGTCACCGTGCATGTGAAATGAACAAACTTGACCACGTGCGATCATCAATAGATTAACTGTTACGCTTTTTGTCAGTAGGATTTTTAATTCTTAGTTGAAGTTGCGATATATATTTGGAAATATTGTTGATATTTAATTGAAATGCTGACACATTATGGACAAAAAATTCACATAAGTAGAAATGATTCTAAAAACTAACTTAAAGCCATTTAAATGAAAATTTCAAGAGAAAATGTATCGATAAATAGAGCTTCTTGTGGAACAAAAAGAACTGTGATTATATATGAAATTGAAGATAATGCAAACATTCGAACTATATATAAATTTTCATTCAAATTTTTCAATGCAAAAATTAATATGTTACTTTCTACTAGCCTATTGTTCTGACCACAAAGCAATAAACCTTCCATCGGAGAGCGGTTAAAGCTGTCCATCACAGGAACCATCCAATCCATCAACCTCCAGTTTCCGAGATCCATCACTAATTCAGAATCATGACGTACTTCTCACCACCAAATCATTCGAGTTCTTAAACGATTTGGCCTCGAGTTATTTCACTTCAATGAAGACGCATAAAGGAAGAGCCAATTTGGAAAGGTTAATTAGGACAGAGGTTTTAATTAGATGAATCAAGAGTCAAACGGTCTAGCAAGCCGAAAGGCAGTCCTAAAGATAATGCCTAATTATCATAATGGGAAAATGGCGATAGGCATTTCTTGCGGCGACAAAATAGTCTTTTGAATGGATTGCATCTTCAGGCTATTGGAACTAATACACGGGTTTAAGTGCACGCGTGTTTATGTGATTAAGGAACATGGCGTCGGCCTTTGGTAAACATGACATTAAAAATAAATAACTATGAATAAAAAAAAATGTTTTTGTACTTTATTAACTCTCTGTGCCAGATTGTTTAATCTTATTTTGATTAACCCAATGACAATTGGTTCGTGAGGATTAACTAATATAGGCAACTATAAATACACTATACATTTTACCAAACATAGGATAATGTGAATTGTACAGCGTTTGGTAAAACACGATCAATAAAAATTAAAATGATTTGAAAATATAAAAAATTTATAAAGAATAGAAGCTGCAAGCTCTTTACATTATAAAAATAAATAACTTTGCTTACAAAGAACATAATGATACATGGGAAAGCAGATATAAAAGACCTACTTCCGCCAAGATATAATTGGCGCCACAAATGAATCGATGTCACACATGGTTATCAAAGACTCAAAATAAAGTAGCCCAAAATTTATAAACTAATATAAAATTAAGGTGCAATACGACTCCAAGGGAAAAGATTTAGATAGTGGCATTTATTAGAAACGTTTATTTTAATATAAAGATGATCTAAAAATGATTTTGTAAATTATGGAGTGAGGTATATGTTAGCTAAAAAATCAGAAAACTCTTGCATAACGAATCAAAAAGATGTGTATACAAAAAGCAAAAAATACTATATCCATCACCCGATGATCAATAGTGGCTCGAATTGAATCAGGGCTTTCAATTCCAAATGCTATTTTATGACTAGAATATAATAAGCTTGACTATATTATTACCGAAAAATAATCACCAAAAATTAAATATAGAATTTGTGTCAACTGAAGATTGTCTCATTAAATCTTAGACTCTCAAAAAAAATGCCCATTCTGAGAATCTGAACATCTTGATGAAAAAACACCTAGAAATCATCAATTCAGAATGCTAAAATTATGAATTCAGCCATTTGATCTACCTACAGCACCGTAGATGTTGCATCACAGAATGTCATACTTTTCATTCAAAGAACGTTTCAGAGCTGAATTAAGAGTCATCGGCAATATAAAATTGCAACATTAGTGGAATTCCAAGAGATTATATTTTTGTCTCGTATTATGAAAATTCCATACATCAAATTTTTGTAATTGAAAAAAGGGAACTAAAAAAGAATTGTACATTTCAAAGTAAATTTCCAGTAATAATTTTTAAAATGTAAGCTTTTAAAATCCGCCCATTCATTTACGTAAAATCTGTAAATGTAAAAAATGTTTTATAATTTTTAGGTTTCCCTACAAAAAAAAAAAAAAAAAAAAAAAAAAAAAAAAAATGCATATGTCCAGAAAAGAATACGCTAAAAATAAAAAAAGATATAGTAGTTACATGATTTCAGAAATTAAGGAATATAATTAATTTTCAATCACCAATTACCAGAGGTATTCAGCACAGCAAAAATTAAAAGAGTATTAAGATTCCGAGAAACATTATTTTGGCTCCTTAGAGACTGCTTGGCGACGAAATAAAATACGCCAGGTGCTTAAAAAAGAAAGAAAAACTTGATAACGATTCAAAAGGAAGGAAGGGTATCAATTAAATGGAGTATTTCTGTCACCATACATGATACGTTCGAGATAAAAAGTCCAAAATCCAATCATTTGCAATTATCTCTCTTCACTGTATATGGAATAACTTGTTTCGAAGTTTGGAATGGGAACTTAATATTCGCCAAAGAAAAAGAGAAAAAAAAATTAAGGACTAAACAGTCAATGACTATAATGATCTCCAGTGCTTAGAATAACTTCAGGAATAGACTGTTAGAAGCTCAATTCTAAATTAATCAGGATATTAAACGTTGGTGGGAGTAAATTAAAAAAAAATCTGAAAAAGTAGCACTCGTTGGCGGCCGAAGTAATTAATAAAACTGACATGCCCATAACATGTCATTAAAGAAGGCGTTTATTATTTTTTTATTTCGTGTTTATATATTTTTCGCGACTCTCCTCAAATTTCGGTATCTCACGGGGACAACTCAAAAGACTCCTCATTAAAGCAATCAATTAGAGACAATGCCCCTTAACAAAGAAAATTAACACCCAAAAGGGAAGTTTTCTTTCTCAACTGTAACCGCGGGAGAGGAAAAGGGCCCCTCGGAGGAGATAAAGCATAAAAGAGAATTGGCTTCGTAATTAATGAACCAGCGTCCTCGATCCAACCCATTATTGGAAATAGAAACCTGGAAAATTTCCATTCGCATCCAATGAAACAGCTCCATTAATTGGTAAAAAAAATTATCCATGGGAACTGTTATTTTTTTTCGCCCTCCAGAATGTGAATAATAAATTAGTTCATCTGAGCAAAATGATGAATAATTAAGATGATACGCGATGGGAGTGTTTTTAAAATAGTTGAATAATTACCATTGGCAGACATCCGCCTGTTGTATCGACGAGCCAACTGCAACCGTTCAATTAGTGGAGTGTCGTTCTCAACTTGAATCCATAAAAACAGAAGTGTTATAACAATAAATAAAATTTTGCTAAATAATAAACTAATTCTAATATGTTAGTATTTTCTTTGTCTAAAGTGATTATTATGCTCAGTAAAATAATGCTCTACAGATTCCTAAGATAGAAATTTGGAACAATTGGAAGTATAATAGCATCTGCCACCTAATGTGAAAAATATACGAGTGTTTCCTTTTAATTTCCGCTGGTAGTTCAACCTTTAAGAGTTTTATCAACTGTAATGAAGCCAAGCAGTTGAAACAATAGCAAAGCTCAATAACAAAGTTTAATTATTTTTTCCCCATCTTCAGGAAATTAAAATTTAGCTTCTGTAATTGTATACATTGATCGAGGAAATAACGAACTATAAAAATATAATTTATACGTTTATTATGTGTTTTCAGATTTTTTTTATGTTTGATGTGAATTTTTGATGCAGGATTTTATTTTTAAATTATGAATTTTAAAAAAATGAGTAGATAAACTACGATTTTTTTATACTTTTTTTTCTATGCAACACAAAAAAAATCAAGGTTCGAATATTTTTGTGAAACACGCAATCTTGAATTTTATAATACCAACAAATATGGTTTACATTCAACCATTCTGATTTATAAATTTATCTTTAGCCAAAAAGAAATAATTCCAAGATGGTTTACTGAGATCAAGAGCCGATTACGATTAAGATATTCATTATGATTAAAAATGGAATTATAATTACGAATGTCATCAACGTTACAGCCAAATGTCGATTAAAAGATTAAATCATGACTACTTCAGGAAAAATCTCTTGATCGTGATTACATTAATAATTGATGGAAAACAAAATTCTCGATTATGATTAAGTAAAATTTAGATTACGATAACAAATGAAATTTGAATAGAAATTAAATTAGATAAAAGTGATATCCTAGAATTGAATAAAAATTGAAAAATTTTAAGATTCAATTACGTTTTTTATACCTTATAAACGTAAAATGTGCACTCACTTTGAATTATTTGTGGCTACAAATCATATTTTTATAATAATATAGCTATATAATTTATGAATAAATTAATGCAATTGAGTTTCATATACATATTCAGTGAAATTATGTTATCATTAACTAAAATCATTTCATTTTGGATAGATATAAGTTAGTTTTAGTTTATGAGAGAACTCTGTTGAATTTGGAATCTAAATTATTTTAAATTATGTTTTACACTTAAAATTTTTGTAATTACATAAAAATTTGATCAATAAATCATGTAACGAAAACTTTACTTATTTCGAAAGATTCTTTGCTGTGTGATAAAATGACTACAAATGGAGTGTGAATAGGTTAGATTTGGTTATTAGAACAAATTTCTTACTGCCGATTTATTCCATTTTAGAGAGCTAAACATAAACAACCACTTCGTAATTGTGAGGCGCTGTTAAGTGACGAGGTCGATACCTGCACTGGCACTTAGGTTCTTCTTCACGGTACATCACATTACCGTTATGTGATATATTCGAATGTTAAATGTGAATAGGATCACTGATTATAGTAATATCTGGATAGTTCTTGTATCGAACATGCTGCTTTTCGCACACTAGATTCTTTACCCAGCTACCGTTTTCAATACATGGCTATAAAGACGAATAATGGACTATAATTAATACAGTTAAAGTTGTGAAACTCGAAATTTACAGTTATCATTACAAAAGAAAATTAGTATTTACGATTCGATATTAATTGCACATTAAAATTTTAAACAATATTATTAGAACTTAAATTATTTGATATATATTCGGTTACACTTATGCAGTTAAGATTACTCAATATCGTTAATACACATTCAAAATGAACTGATTATCCAGACTCCATACCGTAAAAAGATTAATGGACTTAGAAAAACTGTCATTTATCATGCCAATGCATTCAAAACCCAAACGTCAATTTAAATAGCGCATAATTACAGTTTTCAAATTTTGGAAACTAGATCAAAAGGGGGCAAGGGGAAAGAAATCCCTCCCAAGGTCAAGAACCCGAATACCTGACCTTCACTTCCCATACTCTGTGCCTCGATCCTTCGACCTTTTGGATCGAACTCAGAAAATATTCGCACCTTCTTATGTTGGAGAAGGGGGTGGAGGGGAGGGAATCGTTTTGATTGTTTCAGGCAATGGTGGTTGCATTTTAATTACCTTTCCCCGTGCTGAAAAAAACACAATTCGTTTCCGCGTATAAGCACCCCCTTTAGCATCTTTAGCAACGGCGAGAACCACGTCCGGGCGATGAACGGATCTTAATGATAGAGCGGGAAAAGGAATATCGGGGCTACTTAGGCATTGTTTGGCGATTATATTCATACATTCTGAGCCAAGCTGTATTGCAGGGTAAAATACCACTTAATCCTTCACGGTAGTGACGGGTGAATGGGATATTTTTCTTTCTCTCGACCTCAAATGCGAGGTGTTTATTTAATGGCATTTAGATTGGCCTGAATTAAACGGTGTCTTAATTCCTAAAACACTATGGAAGTTCAGAAATAGAATTTCGCGAATGTTAACGTTTCCATTCTTAATTTAAAAATAAAATCTTACTAAGCAACTAAAATTAATAATAGGTTTTTTTTCCTGTAGTACAAAAAACAAAAACTGGTTTCGTAACGAATCAAACGTAAATCGAAACGATTTCTTCAGTTGTCTCACACGATTTCCAAAAATTTTAATTGCTGATTCTCCAGTGTAGAACACATTTGGTCAAACTCAACAAAATTTCAAAAAAAATCGAACAAGAGTTTTCTTTTTGCCAAGACGAGAGAGGCCGCCGCGCATCACTATCAAATAAATTGTTTTCAAAACACTTTTCAAGGGAAAAATTATCGATTGCTAGAAATAATAAGAGCTAAAGAAATACCTTATATACCTATCATGCGTAGTTATTTTCATATCGAGAAATTCATTTGCGATTCGTCTTTAAAGATACTTTGCAATTCATTTGCAAAGGTTCTTTAAAATTATTTTCTGATTTTGCTGCTTGAAGATATTATGCTCAAGAATTTTCGATTAATATGACTTCAATAAACATCCATAATTTAAAATAGGAAGAAGAAAGTTTCACGGAAGTCACAAAACTTCATGAATATCGAATATACTATTTCAGTCTAGAGAGCGACCTCTAGCGGTGTAAAATGAAACCACTACTGAGTTTTGGTAAAATTTTGGTTTAACCTATATGAACTTCGAAAACCTTAACCAAAACACACGCTAGAGAATATTGTGTGACTTCTTTCTTCGAAGTGGAAAGCCTCAGATTCGATCCCAATCACTGATGAACAACGGGAAACGAATTCCGAGGTAATTTTAAAACACAGTCAGGGGACGAGGTGGCACCTGAACTGGCTACTTCCTTTCCACATCCACGTCACACCAGTGAAATGATTTTGGACATCACAAGATGAACGTGGACACGTCCCCAAGCACGGAGCACCAGCAACTCTGTGAGGGAGAATGTGATCACCCTCCCAATCATTGGCCGCGGCAAAAAAAAAAAAAGCCGTAAAGCTACTGAGGCGTTAGAATATAGTAGCTTATTATTTTCTTCATTAAATAATTTTTGGCAAACTTTCACGTGTAGTCAAAATTTTGCAGTTAAATGCCGGAATTCAATAATACAGCTAAACGGTCTTGTTCCTGTTGAAGGTACTACTGAGTCTGGCTTTACAACTATATGAATACTCAATGACAGTAGATCCCCAAATCAACGCCCCAGAAATCGGTTGATGACAGAGCTGGTGTATCCATTCCAGCTTTTATCAACAACCTAATGATTTTGAAGTCCATATTCAATGGGTACCATTTCACGTCGGTATTTATGGCAACGAAAGTATTCCTGGCTTCAAATGGGCATATTTTAAATTGATTAAATTTGTATGATTTGTTTTCAAAACCTCTTGATATTTTGTTTTTTCTGGAAAAATTAGGACTTATGTTTGTTTTGTCATATCAATTAGAGATCAGAGAAACAAGAACAGTACATAACATAAAAATAAAACATTACGAACAATGACACGTAAATTTGATTGTGACATTATTTGAGATTAATGTTTTGGAATTATTTAAAAATTAACCAGAAAAATAAATCATTAAACTCTCTTCACGAATATATTTGACCAATGAAAAATTTTCCAATAAGATAAATGGTGTAAGTGCAATATCATTTTCTATCGGCGAGCATTCCATTCATTTCCACGAAACTATTCATAATTCCATACATTTGCTTAATTACAAATTCTGGCAACCCTACATCTACTCAGCATAGCAGATTTTCAAACATACTGCAATCATTTCTTCGCCAAGAAAGAATAATAACATGTAATCGCCATAAATTCCCATGCACTTTTGAATCCTAAATAAAGAATATAACGATTATGGACAACAGACCAAAACTAGTATGAGACCAGGTTATTACATTATTACACATTTTTCCTTTTCCAGACAGTATGAGAAATAATCAATCATCAATAAAATGGATTGATTATTTATTCAGAAAAATCTGACTACCTCCATTCATCATTTCGGAAGATTTAACATGTTAGCAAACACACGCTGACAGGCAAAGTGCACAATTTAAATTGATTGATTTCAGCAAACATCTTTCTCTCTTATTTATAGGGGATAAAAATGAATTTGGCGTATTGTCTGATGTCGGCCGCAGATAATTTTAGCCGCCAATTATTCATATTTCCATCATATTTATCGAATTTTTATAAGCGAATCTGATAGTTTTTTCGTAAAAGAATTCCTGCCATAAAATGTTATCTATTTCATTTAAAAGCTTCTTTAAATGAAATAGATAAGACCGATGAAACGATTAAAGGTCAAAGTAAACAAATATTTTAAATAACTTGAATGCTTTTAATATTTTTTTTTTAAATTATCTAACCATTTTTGGATGCCGATAGTTTAAAACATTTGTTTAAATTGTCATATTTTCTATTTTTATGGATTTTTGGATAAAAACAATTTTAAGGTGAATGAAAAATAATGTATTTATTCATTTATTTACCTCTGATTTCCAAAGTTTATTTACTTAAGTCCGAAAAAACACCAGGTAACACAATTAAAATATATTTAAATAAACTTTACAACATGATTTACGTATAAAACGTCAATACTGAAAATCTCAGTGAAACTTTTACAAAAGAATTACTAATTTATATATAATTTTACTTATTTATTTCCCAACTAGTACGGTTAATTACGCAATAAATTAAGAGGATGATTTAATTAATAATGAACATTTTTAGTTAAATAAAAATTTAAAACTATATTTATTGGAATAAAAACCTTCAATAACACTTTAAATATTTACTTCAATTTTTTCCCCCCCCGTTTTTTCAATTCCTACTATTAGTTGACACTCTTCTATATATATCTTGTTCAAATTTTCTGTTGTTAATATACTTTTTACTCATCCATTCAAGTTCAAATACATTTTTTTAAACTTGTAGTGGATAATATTTGATTCTTTAGATATTCTTTCAAATATTAATTAATTAATTAATTAATTAATTGTAGCTTTACATGGGAGAAAAATACATTCTTGTGTAGTGGTGAAATCTGTTGGCATCAACAGTTACTATCTCTACCTTTACCTTTCTTACATTCATAAATTTATTATTTTTATTACCTTGTAAATGAGTTAATTACTTCCTTTGAAAATTCAACTTTGTGATAACGAAACAAGTCAGTAAGAGGTATGGAAATTGTGTATGAGAGGGAATGTTTTTCTAATTTAAGAAAATGAATGAAAATTATATATAAAGGACCTTCTGCAATATAGTGAAATGAAAAATTTGTCTTGTATTGGGAAAATTTGTAAAGTGTTGGTGTAGTGATTTCCTGTTTTCGGGGTGGGGGATCGAACCTCTTTCAAACATAAAAATATTTGAAGCAATAAACTAAACAAACAGACTGAATGAACAGTATCGACCTTTGCTTTATTAACGGACAAAGTGAAATTTAATAAAATGTAACTAAACTTCTCTGTTGACCTAAGAGGGAATGCATTGTAAAAATTTCATAAAATATATATATACCACTTGTGCCATTTACCTTTACTTTTTTTT